>VRLP01004740.1:0-44940 GCA_009660295.1 Lophius piscatorius
CCTACTAGCAGGTAGTCCCAATAAGTCTGTGAAGACCCTCCAGCTGATCCAGAACGCTGCTGCACGTGTGCTGACCAGAACCAGAACCAGGTTAAGAGAACATATCTCTCCTGTATTAACTTCCCTTCATTGGCTCCCGGTAAAATCTAGAATCGAATTCAAAATCCTTCTGGTCACGTACAAAACCCTTAACGGTAAGAACCAACATATCTGAAGGAGCTCATAGTTCCATATTGTCCAATCAGAACTCTTCACTCCCAGCATGCAGGGTTACTTGTAGTACCTAGAGTCTCCAGAAGTAGAATGGGAGCCAGAACCTTCAGCTATCAGGCTCCTCTCCTGTGGAACCATCTTCCAATCTGGGTTCGGGGGGCAAAGACCCTCTCTACATTTAAAAGTAGGCTTAAAACTTTCCTTTATGATAAAGTTCATAATTAAGGCTGGCGTAAGCTAGCTCTTAGCTATGCTGCTTTAGGTTTAGACTGCTAGGGGATCTCCCATGATGCACTGAGCTTTTCTCTCTTCCTCTCTCACTGTCCTTCTTAATACATCCCTCTAGATTTAATACATGTTACTGGATTAATGCATGTTACTAACTTGATTTCTTCCCTGGAGTCTTTGTGTTTTCTCGCCCTGTAAGGTCACATGGTTGTTGATGGTTCTGCTGCTGTGGACCTGCTGGATGTCCAATGATCACAAGACGCTCATGATGAGGATTATTGTTATCATTATTATTATTATTGTATAGTATTCCCCCATAAACTATCACTATATGTTACATTAATATTAATGTTATTATCAACCTGGGATCCCTGCTGCCGCGGCCCGACCATGGAGATGTTGGAGAAAGTGGATTATAGCTGATATCTTTGCTGCTTTTCCCCCGTCTGTATCTCTCCTCACCCGTCTCTCTCTCACTTTCTCGCTCTCACTCTTCTCTCTCTCTCTATCTCTCTCTCTCTCTCAGTCTCTTTTTTTTCAAACCCGACCGGTCATGGCAGTAGGCCGTCCACCCTGAATCTTGGATCTGTTCGAGGTTTCTGCCCATTAAAGGCAGCTTTTTCTCGCCATTGTCTCCAAGTGCTGCTCAAGGAGGAATTTGTTGTGTCTGTAGATAATTATATAAAGAGTTTGTTCTAGACCTGCTCTTTCTGGAAAACACCTTCAGACAACTGTTGTTGTTGATTGATTGATTGATGGGTGGATGGTTGGGTGGATGGATGGATCAGTCCCTCCACCATTACTGTTGGCAGAAACGAGACAACAAATCCTTGACTGATTTGTATGTTCTTGATGTTCGGTACTGATATCTTCTGCTTCCAACATCAATGAAGGTTCTGCTGCTGGTGAAAATGGGAGTCCGCTCCGCTCTGAGCAGAGGATTAGTACATTTCAGCATTAAGTACTTGAACCCCAACGGATTTCCTTAGTTTTAGTGGGTAAGTCAAACTAACTACCCAGAAACTGAGTACAAAAAAGTTTAAATTCAGAAAAGACCAACAAGCTTCTAATAAAGAACCGTTGAGAGACTCATTTTAAGTTTTCCTACAGAAAACTCTGAAGCCTTTAGTAAAGAGTTTATAGAAATAAAGTTTATAGCTATTACTAGACCTATGTTGTCGTAATTAAATGTGAAGTTGTTTCCAGGGTATTTTTAGTAAAAAAAAAAAAAAAGCTGCCCTAAAGTCAGTAAAATGTAAAACCATTTGATAAAAAAATATTGATACCATATGATATAAACAAGTCCAGACAATATTGGAGAAAAAAAGGTTTTTAGTGTCCGAGGATAATCCTATTTATCGTTAACATTTTTTTTGTCTTCCAAAACTCCGCCTGGGTTCAGTATCTCCTCCTCTATGAATCAACCTAAAGTTTATCATAGGGGCCAGATAAACGCTGATATCGGACCACAGAACTGGCGCTCTTATTTGAAATGCAGGCGATCGCAGTACATTCTGGGATTTGTAGTACCTGCAGGATTTGTGCTGTTTACCGGTGGGCCAGTTAGTATAAACATGAGATATTGTTTCATTATTGTTTTGAGGCCGGATGTGACCCGCGGGCCTTGAGTTTGACACCTGTGCTCTATAAACAGACGTTAAAGGTTCTGGACAGAAAGCCCAACCTTTCATCGCTGTAACATCATCAAGAACCTTTGAAAATCTTTTGTTTATGGCTAACGTCGATTCACACGGTCTTCCACTGCCTCGCCCCACCATCACTTAAAGAATTGTTTTTTTATTCTAAACCTGGTACTGGTCACAGGCTACAACTTTGCAACTGTTGGTCCTATTTCTCAAGCATTTCTCCGCTTTAGCCCAACTTTGGTGCATATGGATCAACTCAAGGAGATCAATCTTGTATACATTAGTGGTGGGTGGATCGATATAAATACCGATAATATCGATACCAACGTTGCTATCGGTATTGATCAATACTTGCGTGATGAGATAGATACTTAAGTTTCAGTTACTCCCATTACATATTAGTGGTCGTGGAAACAGCAATCCTCTCACTTTGCTCATGCTCATTTTGCTCCCCCCCTCCTCCCCTGCGATGCTGTGACTTGTTGCCGGCGTACGGTCAAGTGACTGAGCAGCGCACACCGCTGGCTGCATGATGGCAGAGAGGAAGAGGAGCGCCGTTTGGAGTTACTTTACAGCTGTAGAAGAAAATACTGCTTCTACTTCTACGATGTTTGCAGGAAACAAATACTGTGGCAACACCACCAATTTATGAAAACACACACAAAAGAGAACTCCAAGCTGCAAACTAAACGGGGTGAGGAAGAGGGGGACCCCCAAACCATAACCAGACCCCAGCACCGAGGCAGAGGTCACTGGCAGATGCCTTTCAGCATGGTCAAGAATATCCAGGTAGCTGATTTTTAGAAGTGAAAGTAAGACTTAGTCATCTCAAACATTACTTAATGTTATTTTTCAAAGTGTATTTGGACATCATAGTTGTATTTTTAGCAGACTGATTAAATATGGACTATTCAGACATATCATATAATATCATATCATACATGTCATATAATATAAACAACCAGTTGAAATAAATCTAAATTAATAATTTTTTTGGAACTAAAAAATATAATACCTATATAAAGATAAATACCTCAAACCTGAAATATGAATATGGCTGAATATAAAAACCCTTCAGTCTCTACTGTGAAAGGAATATTATTTTTCCTATATTTAAACTACCTGCAGATAGTTCATCATTTTGTTATTTCACCGAGGTGATTCCCCAAGAGCTCTTGATATCACAAGGAGCCTTGCTGGAATGATTTTAAAGGACCTACAACTTCTCTCTGTGGTTGAAGATGAGGGTTTTAGGAATTCTGTAAAGACACTTGATCATCGCTACAAGATTCCCAGTAGGAAAAATTTAATTGGAAGGAAAATAGCAGCACTGTATGAAAAGTGTCGCTGAAAAGTCAAACACTCACAGCGGACAAGGGGACATCGAGATCCACAGAGGCTTCTTTAACCGTCTCATGCCACATCAAAAATGAGAAATGGCAAACGCAAGCATTTGTCCTAGACACCAGAAGATTTTAAGGAAAACAGTGCTGACAACATTTGTTGAGGATTAAAAAGAATCAGTGATCCATTTGGCAGAAATGCCAGAATCCAGGCTGTAATCACAGATATGGTTGCTGCTTTGCGTAAAGAAGATTGGGCACGTTATCTGTGTTTTGTACACACCTTAAATATAGAAGTATAAGGCTGTCCTTGATCTTCTCTGCTATTATAACTTTCTTTCACCACAGCACAGACATGAATGAGGGCCAATAGTAGTTTTTGCTTTTGTTTAGTTATTTGCACTTTTTTAATTTGCACTATTGACTTTATTTTTCAAAAACAATTGTGTGATTTTTTTGATATTGTTATATTGTTTTTGAACAAAAACTGAACAAAACTCTTAACAGAAAAAATGAAATTAAAATTTAAAACATTTCTCAGTTCTCCAGTAATAATTTTGCGCAGATTTAATGTTTGCAAGTTGATTTTGTTGATAAGCTACAAATATTGAGTTAGTTGATAAAAGCATTTTTTATTTGCCTAAAATCTTTGTCCTGCATTTTATTATGATCAAAATCACAAAATCATTCAATGATCATTCATTCAAATTTGTATATTGATGATGCATTCTCTTCAAAAATTATGATGCATTGCTGCTATTCTAAGTAAAAAGTATCGGTATCAGTATCGGCGATATTGGCCCTATATTTACTTGGTATCGGATCGATACCAAATTTCCATTATCGCACACAGTATACATCGTGTTTAACTAAAACCTGCATCAGGAAGGACATCCGTCTTAAAACCGATGCCGAATCAATATTTGGACCACATGAACATGAATGCTGTCTCTGGTACTGTTAGCCAGCAGCCTACCGACCTATGGATGGAAACAGGAAGTCCACTGTGCGACCCTGAAAGGGAGCAGCAGAGAGACAAAGAATAAGAAGTTCTTATTTTACTCACTAGGGGGAGTTTTTTAATGAAAGGCACGGTTTTCTGGACACATCTTCCTAAATGTTGATCCGATTTAGTCCAAACTATTGAATGGGTCATTTCCATACTTTTAATCCCAGTAGATGTTAGTGAGAGGAAGAACTGGATCGAGTTTGGGTATTATAATTCTACTATCTTTATCCTCAAAAATCTTCAGCCCATCATTTCTCAACCATTGATCTGATTTAGTCCAGATTGGGTGCAGATGAATCTACTGGAGGAGATCTCTGATCTATCTATCACATTTTAGATTTTATATATAGTAGTTCATATTTCATTCACTTTACGGAGTTTCTTTGTTTTATTGTGTTTTGTTTAAAGAAAATAAATTAAATTGTACATCATGGACATTACCACTAATTAAATTTGAGAAGTTCAATCAGGAGGAATGCTTGTACAACACAGGGGATTGGGGACTTTTTGGGGATAGACTCTGTCTGTCTGAGTCGACAGCTTTGGTCCCAGAGTCAGTTGATGACTTTCTCTACGAGGTACTACTACCTCGTATACCTTCAGGATAAACAGCAACATCAGACCACAGATCATGGACCTACATCCTGGCAAGGACTTTTTAAATTTGAATTTTACCAGTGCACATCAGGATGTAAGGACAATCAAGGTGATCTACCTGGAAACAAACGCCCTTGTGTTTAATCCTCAGACGATGACTTGTCCTTTGTCTCTGTCTGACTGTATTTCACGGGCACCAAACCACAAACTCATCCTTTCATCTCCTCAGTTGGTGTCATCTTCCAACCAGCAGTGGCCAGAGCAATTTAAAATTTCCAGATTTTCGTATGACACGGAGCCGCAACTTGAGAATGGGAACACCGACTAACGCTCGAGCCGCAAAATGTTGACTCTGAGCTCCCGGATCAAGACTGATATCCTGAATCAACAAGCAGAAGAATGTACCAACACAATGTGATGTAGCTTGAATCCACTGCGATCAGGAAGTCGTTAGTGATTTTGATGAGGGCAGTCTCTTTGCTGTAGTGTGTTCTGAAACCGGATTGAAAGGGTTCATAAAGATCATGTTTGGAGATATGCTGGTGGAGTCTGGTTCTGACAGCTTGGTCAGAACCATCCCACCAGTAGCTGCTGGAGGTCATCTTGTAGAGATCTAGCAATGCTACTTCTCTTCCTCCCCACACCGAGGAGCCGGTACCAGTCCTGCTGTTCGGTTGTTGTCCTCCAACGGGCCTGTCCAGTTCTTCTGGTGTACCGGCCCGTCCCCTGGTACCTCCTCCACACTCCTGATACTTGGAGAAACAGCACACCTTCTAGTGACGGTACGTATGGATGTTCCATCCTGGAGGAGCTGGACCACCTAGTCCACCTGAATGGGCTGCAGGTACCAGATCATGGTACCAGTAGAGACAAGGACACAAATAGTCGTGTGGTGACCACATGGGGTTTGTCCTGCTGGGGCTTCCCTCTTTCCACCTGGTGGCGCTTTCATCAGAACCAAAGCAGCTGAAACTGATGCACAGTTGCTCAAAGCTTCATTACTTGGCAGATCCAGATCCCAGAAGTTGAACTGACTCACTGTTGGACTGTGATGAAGAAGTGTCCACCTATCTTCTCTTTTAGCAGTGTACATGGAAAGTTATCACAAAGCAGGACTAACCACAAGGACCTGGAAAAAGTCATGACGGCTGTGTTTTTCATTTGAAAGGAGGAGAAGGACTGCAGGAGCCACCTGAGTAGGTTCTGTTGCTTGGTCTGATATACGCTCTGAACTTAGCCTACCCCAAACCCACTGGGTTCACTTTTGAAGTTCTCCAAAGGATAAGATGCCTCCCAAAGTACAAAATCTTTATTAAGAACTTCTAAGCTCTTAATTAAGGAATTGGGAACTTTCCCAAGTTCCCAATTCCCCGTGCGGCACCAGCAATCCCTGGAGGAAATTCTCAGGTTATGTCTACACTATTTTTGGTTAAAAAAAACATCTATCTAGTGAGTAAAACATGATCTATTGGAGTAAAACATGATCCATAGAGAGATTCCCCTCTTTAGCCCCTGGTAGGCCACAAGGGAGTGTGATACCTCGCTCAAAGGAGGGAGACCCTACTGGAGCCGGACCTAGGAGGGGATCCCATTGGTGGCTGGGCCTATGTCCATGGGGCTTTTCTGGGCTCGGCACTGAAGAGAAGAGGTCCACTCTGTGATCTTCCCCTGCAGGATTGTTGCTGGGATCGGGGTAAAGCCGGATACGGGATGGTGAAAAGTGGGTTCACTGGGCTCAGCCTTGGAGATAAGACCTAGATCTCAGACGGCCGGAGCCAGTTGCGCTGATTTGGGCATCTGATCATAAGATTATGACCTCTGAAATCGCCAGACTCTTAAGAGACACCTGTAAAAGGGTTTATGAACTCTGACCTGCAGAGTTTATCACACATTCTAAATATGGGTGTGGCTTCTCATCCTTGAGAACAAACACGGTGTTGCATGGCTGCCATGAGTGCTGATCGCATTCACTTTCATTTCTGACCAAATCCATTTACAGTGTGAAAGCATATTTGTGGTTGATTCAGACTTATGGATCAGTTACAGGAAGTTGCAGCAGGCTACAGTCGGAGGAGGTTTCGGAGAACAAGAGACTAAGTCTTTAATAGATTAAATCTCAAGTATAAAAAACATAAAAACACAGAAACTATTATTTTCTGCAAGGATGAGATTGAGAGAAATCTAGAGTTATCGAAAACACACTGAGATTAGAACCAAGCCAATCAGTCATCACACAGCCCACTAAGGTGATTACAACAGGAAGTCATGAAGAGTTCTTTGGTGCCCTTTCAAAATCAAAGCATGAAATCGAAACTACCCAGTCAAACAATGGGAAAAAAAACAGAGCTGCAGCCAACGATATAAGATGAAATAATTAATATAGAAAGGTGTAAGATTCCGTTTGAATCCAGGTTAAACGCAGTCAGAAGCTGCTTCACTCGCTGATGTTCAAAGTCTCAGGTTACCATGGCAACACCAGAAGTCAACATGTGTGATGGTGGAATACAGTTTACTTAAGCAGGTATAAAACGCCTGCAGCTCTGGGTTCTGTGTGTGCCAGAGACATTATTACATGTATTTGTTGTTCTCACGATATTGATTCTGATTTTTGAAAAAAGTTAAGCAAAGTTTGAACGGCGGATGAAAATATTATTTGCATTGTCTGTATTATTCATGCTCCATCCTCGTAGAAGCGTTAAAAAGTACATCACTCTCAAGTGTCCTCTGCAAACACTTCCGATGTGTTGAGGCTTTTTCGCACATTTGACGTTTTCCAAACACTGTGCATGAGTTGTCAAATTGATGAAGATGTTTTCGTAATTTGCTTTTGTTGTGATTTCCTAGGTGGCAGCATATTTGCCCCTGTGGGCCACCGTACCACACTGCCCCAAACCATTTTCGGCGGTACTGGTGTCATCTTGTCAACGTGTCTTGCGTAGATAAGGGGAGGAGCCAACCCATTTTGGAGGAGACTCCTGGGTATCTCACACACCTGCATGTCCATCCACCTGCTAATGTTCTTCGTCCAAACATTCCTTCACCGTTTTTCTATTGGTGGTCCAAACGGCCACAGGGCACATTGTTTAATCATGCTGTTTTCACCCTCAGAACACGGTGGCCTAAGGTGACCTCAGTCTTCCTCTCCCGCCTCCTCCTTCTCCACTCAACAATTCATTATCTGACCCATCAAGCACACAAGCCCTGGTTCATTTTTCTTTTGGCAGAACCTCCCCCAGCACCACCTCCTTTGTCCCCCGCACTGCCTGCCTGTAACTGTAGATTTTCCCTTCCAGTTTCTGCCTGCAGCCAGCTCTCGCCGGTGCCCACACAAACACGCACACGCTTAATGGTCGTTTTTTTATAGCTCTGTCTTGTTAGCCAGCGACGGCAGGTTTCTCCCCAGTGAAGAGTGAGGATGTCCGTCGACCAGGAGGGCTCTGTGTTTATATAACAGGGAGCTCAGCGTGATCCACAGAAGTACCAAGAGTTCATTTACGCCATCCCTTACAGCATCACTGTTCATGCTTCGGGTTTCTTAGTGAGAGTTTTGGTTTGACATCGTAGTATCTATAATATCACAGGCTTGGTCTGCAGCAATGTTTGTGTCAGAGGAGCATCCACATGAATGAATGGAAGGACCCAAAGTTTCCCAGCAGAACATTCTGCAAGCATTGCACTTCCTCCCCTGTCTTGCCTTAAGCAAAGCACATGTACCAATCAGACTTTTTTCAATGGTCCAGTTCTGAAGTTCTGAGGTTAAATGCGCAGGGTAGACACAATCTGTCATCTACCATGAGCTCTGAAGGACGCCATTGACCTTGTCACCGGTGACCACTGCAGATTAAGAACACCAAAAAGCCTGCAGTTCCACAGATGCTCAACCCCATTGATCTAGACATCCCAATTTTATCATTGTGAAATTCACTTAGATCCTCGCGCTTTCCCAGGTGCCATTGTAACCAGATAATCAATGTCATCATGAGTTTCATGACGCTGAACAAGGACATGAACGTTGTTTATGTCCCATCAGCTGCAGAGGAGCAGGATGTTGATTCAGAAACCTTCAGGCTTCATGTAGTGAATTGGTGCATAGAAGAACGGCATTCAAATTTAGGTCCTTACATTTCCTGAATGTAGTTTGGCGAAAGAAAATTGACGCTGAGATTCTCCAGGATGTTGTTGTGGATCTAGATGGATGTTCTCCGGTGCGTGTTTGAAGTCCCTAAGTAGAAAGTGTGTTACCTTCCATCATGGCCGCTAGAACGAGATGATGGTAAAGACAAACATGATGAATATAATGCTCTTCAGTGATCACCTGGTGAACTCACATTTCTCATTCCTTATTAGCTTCCCTTCATTGGCTCCCGGTAAAATCTAGAATCGAATTCAAAATCCTTCTGCTCACTTACAAAACCCTTAACGATCAGAACCAACGTATCTAAAGGAGCCCACAGTTCCATATTATCCAATCAGAACTCTTCACTCCCATCATGCAGGGTAACTTGTAGTCCCTAGACTCTCCAGAAGTAGAATGGGAGCCAGAACCTTCAGCTATCAGGCTCCTCTCCTGTGGAACCATCTTCCAATCTTTCGGGGGGCAGAGACCCTCTCTACATTTAAAAGTAGGCTTAAAACTTTCCTTTATGATAAAGTTTATAATTAAGGCTGGCATAAGCTAGCTCTTAGCTATGCTACTATAGGTTTAGACTGCTAGGGGATCTCCCATGATGCACTGAGCTTTTCTCTCTTCCTCTCTCACTGTCCCTCTTTATACATCCCACTCACTTTAATGTATGTTACTGTATTAATGCATGTTACTGGATTAATGCATGTTACTGGATTAATGCATGTTACTAACTTGATTTCTTCCCTGGAGTCTTTGTGTTTTCTCGCCCTGTAAGGTCACATGGTTGTTGATGGTTCTGCTGCTGTGGACCTGCTCGATGTCCAATGATCACAAGATTCTCATGAGGATGATTATTGTTATCATTATTATTATTATGGTATAGTATTCCCCCATAAACTATAACTATATGTTACATTAATATTAATGTTATTATCGACCATGGAGCGGTTAGAGAAAGTGGATTATAGCTGATATCGTTGCTGCTTTTCCCCCCGTCTGTATCTCTCCTCACCTGTGTCTCTCTCTTTCTCTCTCTCACTCTCTTTTTTTTTCAAACCCGACCGGTCATGGCATTAGGCCGTCCACCCTGAGTCTTGGATCTGCTCGAGGTTTCTGCCCATTAAAGGGCAGTTTTTTCTCGCCATTGTCGCCAAGTGCTGCTCAAGGAGGAATTTGTTGGATCCTGTAGATAATTATATAAAGAGTTTGTTCTAGACCTGCTCTTTCTGGAAAACACCTTCAGACAACTGTTGATGTGAATTGGCGCTGTATAAATAAAGATTGATTGATTGATTAAGCCCAACAACCAAAGACCTGCTTCCTGTCAGCACCGGCTCCTAGACCAGGAGCCCCAGACCGGTTGTCACGACAACACAAGCCCAGACGATCGCGTTGCCGTGACGATAGATGGACAGATACTTCATTACAGATACAGATTATGACCGCACGATTAGACGTGACCAGAAGGAAAATATATTCAGTCTCAAATGATGAACCATGGGTTCACTTAATTAAAAGTAAGGAAAGGATTTAATCATAGAAAGAAGTTTGTAAAGTTCAGGTAACATTACATCTTTATTCTGCACTCACACCAAAGACAATGACCCGTTGCTCACTTCATCTGTAGAGGTGTCGACCCGGTATCTTCTGACATTTGTCTTCCAAGTCGTCGGCGTCCCGCTGACGGTCAGAAGGGGGATATTTGAACATCAGCGTCGTGTAAATTTGTTGGACGGGTAAATAAATTCCAGCACAAGTGAGAATTTGTTTACCTGAATAAGTTCATATCCACTCGTGATGTTGCGTTCAATTCAATCATGGAAAAATCTTTAAAAGTTCATGTCACGATGAATGTTCCAAAGGCGGAAACTATTCTCACTCACGCACACAAAGTCTTTTGATGACAAGTCAATTAATCAATCAATCAATCTTTATTTATATAGCGCCAATTCACAACAACAGTTCCCTCAAGGTGCTTTCCAGAAACAAGACAAGTCTGCTTGGTGTGACGATACTCAGCTGGAAAGGGATCCTGGACCTGCGGCGAAACCTTCAACCTCCTAGAGTTGGACAGAACTTCCTGTTCCACAGACCCAACATCCACAGAGGAACAGGGGGACAATGACAGACCACTGGGTCAGCAGAGTAGTTGTTGTGGTCGGGCCCGGACAAGAAATCCTCTGGATCCTTGCCTTTACTTGGGAAGTTTTTGGTGCAGGTGAAATTAAAGGCCTAAGCTTCTACTGGATGAACTGACTTACTGGCTGGACTACGGTTCCGTCAGTAAACCGGGTCAAAGTTGTTTTCAAACTTTTGATTTGTATGGCACAATGCTGAGAGACGCTGTTCCTTTTCTTGTACGTCTTGGTTTGGTTGTTGGAAAAGGACTCGTGATAAAACCCGGCATGGATTTTTTATTTTATTGAGTGTATTCTTCGCATTCAAACATCAATCAAACCGAATTGGTAAATGGTAAATGGACTGTACTTATACAGCGCTTTTCTAGTCTGCTTGACTAGAAGGAGCAGTAACCATTCAAACCATCATTCATTCACCAGTGGAACAACAAACACGCGCACGCACACACACACACACAGTCACACATATCCACACACATATCCACACACACCCAAACACACACAAACACACACACATATCCACACACACACACACACACACTCACACATATCCACACACATATCCACACACACCCAAACACACACAAACACACACACATACCCACACACACTCACACACACACCCACACACACACATATCCACACACACACACACAAACACTGTTACATATTGAGTAGTGGTTTCTATGCTTCTTTCCATAATTGCTGTAATGCTTTTATATTGTTTAACCTCTGTGTTTTCAATTTAATATTTTGGGGAGGGTGTGTCCAAACCAAATATAAAGATGCACCGATAACAATTTTCTTGGCCATTCTAAAGTCTGACCAGCTGACACCGATATTCTTTCTTTAAAGTTTTAAAATCATAATGAGTAATGCAATTTAAGTGCTCAATTTTCGAAGGATTGCAGTGGAAGTAAGGCTGTTTGGCATTGTGTATGTATTCTGACCTGTTTTGAAATGAATGTAACCCCCGTCCTCCCAGCGGTATATTTCTTAAAACAACTGTTTGACATTGAAAAGTGTAAATAAAACTTTGTGAGTCCCGCTCAGTCTGTTATATTTTCTATGTTGGCATTGTTCAGGGACTTCAGGGCTCGTGGTTGACTCCGTGCTCTCCCTAGCTTTAGCCACTCTGCTAACATTAGCTAACTGTCAGACATGACATGACGGGCACCCCACTTTATTAAAACTTAGTCCAGCCCCCTACAAGCTAATAGGGGTACTTCGACTGGTTTATGTTCTGTGTGGTAAAATATTACCAACCTATTAACCTCCTTCCTTTCATTTTACCTCCCTTACCTCTATTTCTTATTAACAACAGTAAACATTCTAGCTTCTTATGCTAACACCAGCTAATAGGAGGGATTCAAATATCTCCCTGTAGAAGGGACAGACCATTTTCCAACCATTTCCTACTCAACATTTATTTCCTCTGTTTTCTTGTTTCTTCACTGTGAAGTAGGTCAATGTCTTCAGCAACCACGTCAACCTTTCATGTTTCAGTTACAGATCTAATTCCACACGGATCACGTGGAGCGCTGCTTCATAGCTCCTTCAGGCAGGAGTTTCCAGACAGACTTTGTTCAAGAACTGGTTCTGTCTGAGCAACACATTCTCCGGCGTTTATTCAACACATGACACTGGTAGGTAGACAGAGAAGGAAACAGGAGATTAGAGGTCAGGACATTTCAGAAGATTTGCAAGCTGTGTCTTAATTGCGCTTGTTTTTATTGTTAATCTTCATATGCAGCCCATCACCAAAGGGCTAAACCAAATAAGTTTAAGAATCTGAATCATCATTTATGAGTTTTTGAGGGCCAGAATTGAACTGCAGGAAGGCAGAAAACTGGACGTTTTTGTATCTCTACATAAATACTAATGCTCCTCCGTGGCTGATGGATGTTCAAAAAGGCAGCTGAGGATGTCGTCTCCAGCTATCAGGTGATAATTCTGTAGGTTGATCCCGTCTCATTCCCAAACTATTCTAGCGCACAACAACTGAAGAAAACAGGGGGGCCAGCAGGGAACTGCATCCTATGTAAAATCTGAGGGAACCAATCAGAGAGCAGCATCAAGTCATCTGACTTCCAAAAAGAAATTCCAGAAAAGGAGAGAGTCCAGCCCCACTCCAGCATTTTAGTTCCAGAATGGATGCTATGTGTCGAGCAAGTTCTGGTTCTTTTCCTGCTAGAGGGTTACAGTCTGCATACATAAGACCCGTTGGTGATGCAGACTGTCAGGTGGGATTGCCAAGGTGCCCTCCAGCGCCTGCTACCCTTACTGCTTTGAACCCGACTCAACCACCCACAAATAGTGAGTCAACAGGGTGGCGGCTCCATGAAGCCTGATCGGGCCGACCCCATGGACAAACGCAGGACAACTAGAGGCTCGCTGATGCGTACCTCTCCCAGGAATGGTGCCCCGCCTCCCTCTTCTGTACGCAATGCCTTTATTCTTTAAATCGCTCTGAGTATGACCCTACCAGAGCCCCCCACAGGATCACGGACCTGAGAGCTGGGGCGACGGTGGACCCCCCTGCTGATGGAACACTAGCGTCTGATCCCTGACCTGCTTCCTGTGTCGTGAGTCAAAAGATCCGCATCAGCGGTTTACCTAAACCAAACCTCCACAAACATTTCATAGCGGCGCGCAATATTCAGCAGAAGTAACTGTGGCGGCGTTTGGCGGCGTCTCCGCTCCTCCACACAACGAACGGGTCGATGGAGCCGTATGGACTGAATGGTTCCTCTCTCCTGTCAGCTGATTGCTAACTCTGTCTTCATTAGGCCCCTCGGGGCCCGCTGGGGCTGAGATTAGACTGTTCTGATGGAACCATCCTTCATATCTTCGGCGCTCTCTTGTCCTCACAGACGAGATAATTTCATCCTCAGCTCCGATGCTGTAGAGCATGTTTGCTTGAGTTCATGTGTTCATCGCTCTCCTTCACTCCTAAGCTTCAGTGTTGTCATGTAGATAAGGGTCTCAATGAAAGCACATCACACATGGACCTCTACGTGACTGACACTCCTCAGGCCTGCAAACCCATCTTGGTCATGGATGGAGGAGAATTAGTAGAAACAGTCCTTAGATATATATTTAAATAGTCTTATTCACAGTCAAAGTCCTAAGTCCTTCAGTGTTTGTGAAGACCAAACTCCATTAGAATCCACAAGAAAATATCGAATATTATGGGGTGTATAAAAAAGACCAAATGAACATAGTTGAACACATTGTTTTAGTTGTTTTGTCAGAGATCTGTAATTCATCCTTACATTTTATTATTATTATTGTATAGTATTTTCCCATAAGCTATAGTTAAATATAACATTACTATTAATGTTATTATCAGCCTGTGATCCCTGCTGCCGCCGCGGCCCGACCCTGGAGAGGTTGAAGAAAGTGGATTATATCTGATCTCTCTCTCGCTCTCTCTCTCTCTCTCTCTCTCTCTCTCTCTCTCTCTCTCTCGCTCTCTCTCTCTCCAAACCTGACCGGTCATGGTAGTAGGACGTCCACCCTGAGTCTGGGATCTGCTCGAAGTTTCTGCCTGTTAAAGGCATTTTTTCTCGACACGGTCACCAAGTGCTGCTCAAGGAGGAATTTGTTGTGTCCTGTAGATAATTATATAAAGACTTTGTTCTAGACCTGATCTTTCTGGAAAACACCTTCAGAAAACTGTTGTTGTGAATTGGTGCTATATAAATAAAGATTGATTGATTGATTGATTACATTTTTCCTCACGTGAATATTCAGTGGGGTTTTTTTGCTTAGGTAAACAGATGTCCCGTTTCTATTTTTAGTTCCTTAATATATCGCAATCTATCATTGTTAAGCTTTTACAAAATGAAAATAAAACAATCTTCTCTTTACTTGTTTGAAATCAATTTGTACGAAATATGTGGTCCAAACCGGTTCAAATGTGATTCCGGGATGGAAACGTTCCCATTGTTTGACGGATTCAAACTAAAACCGGCTGAAAGATGATGAAGATGGAGATGAGTTTTCGGTCACATTTCCGTTTGTGCTCCGCTGCAGTACGCAGCATTATACTTGAGCATATGGACTTTAATGAGAATGCTTTGACACCATTTCTGTGATCGGTGACCTTTACAGACCAGACGTAATCACTGATTTGTTGAGGCGGCAGGAAGAAAACACGCTTCTGTCCTCGTCTCTTTGATCTCAGTGACCGCTTAAAGAGGTGAAAATGCTGAAAACACCCTCCAGCATTTATTATTACTTATTAAATAAAGATATTAGCTGATTTGCTGGTAATCGGCTTACGAGGCCGTTATAACAGGTCTGTTTGTTGTTTGCGGTTTGTTTGTATCAGACGTCCCATGCTTTCAAACAAAATCACACTGCATCTGGAGAGTTGTATTAAAAAAAAGAAGGCAATGACAATAATAACTAGAAGGAGGCACCCCGACCAGCACCATCGGAGCACAAAGGCAGACTAGCGGGGGCACAAGCCAGAAGGGACCCCAAGGCACACCCCAACCAGGGCCGTGGTTGGGGTCCAGGGCCCCAACGGGTCCTTTGAGCTGGCTCCACCCAGCCCAGAGGACCCGGGATGTGACTGGATCCTAGCAGCAGGGCCCTGTCGCCAAACAGGATGGGTTAGCAGTGGCAGTGGTCTAGCAAGCTGGAGAGAGAATGAGGGGAGGGGTGGAGTGATCAAGAATAGGCCCTGAATCAGTGTTTATGTTGTAAAAGCAGACATAAAGTTATCCACACCTCAAAAGTCTTGAGTGAAAGCAACCAAAGCATGGCCTTCATCCCGTCATCTGGGCTCTGTGAATATGGCTTAGCCCCGCCCCCTACCGACAGACACACAGTAGAGGTGGCTTCGCTTATGGAGCCTGATCACGCAACCTCCTCCTGGGCTGTTTACATCTGTGCTTACAGTAGGCTTCCTTTTACCGCACACATCTGATGCACCCTGTTTAATACTGATAAAAGTAATATTAATAATATATGAGCTCAAATCTTCATCCTTCATACTAATAAAGCAAAAGGAAGAAAGAGTCAGAATGAGGACTGAAGACGAGGGTCACCCATCCGAGCTGAAGGCTGATAGCGGCTCGCCAACAGGCTCACAGTGACAATATAATTACCGTTTGATAGATCCATCCTCCCGGCGAAATGAATTCCCTTTCATCAGCATCCAACGGTTGTTGAGACGTTTCACTCAAACATTATGGGATGGACAAACTCGGCATGCTGGGTATTCTAACGTTCTATATCAACCCGTGGCGGTATCTCGCTCTTTAGGTCAGATATTTGACATGAAGCTGCTCAAAAGAATGATGATCCTGGTATTTAGACATAATATATATTTCTGCCAACCAGAACCAGCAGCCGTTAGAACCTGCCGTTAGTTTAGCAAAGGTGCCGCTGATTTGATCTCTTCGCTGTAAAGGACCAAAGGTTAAAGGTGAGCACTCTGTCATATCGCTGTTGTTGCGGTAAGAGGGCTCAGCAGATGTGGAGCAGCGTGATGAAACCTCAGCGGCTGACAGATGCTTCCTGTTTCCTTCCTCTCTAACTTCCTGTCTGCTCGATAAGCAGCTGCAGGAAACGGGCTTCATGCTCAGAATAGAAGCCGTTGGCAGAGAGTTGTGAAACACTGAGCTGAACGCTTCATCCTCAGACTCGTGTGGAAAATTCACTCAACACAGAGACACATCCTGCAGCGAACTGCCACACACAGACCATCCATAACATTAAAACCCCATGCCTAATTTTGTGTATGTCCCCATTTTCCCAGCTCTGTGATGCACTGTGTGTTCTGACACCTTTCTATCAGAACCAGCAGTAACTTACTACCTCTTATAGTTGACTGGACAACAAGGATTAGCCTTCGCTGCTCACGGGCATCACTGAGCTTGAGGGGCCATATCCCTTTTGCCGGTTCACTAGTTGTCCTTCCTTAGACCACTGTGGGAGGTTCTGACCGCTGCGGACCGGGATCAATGTTCTGAAGCAGTCGTCGAACCATCACAATTTGGCCATGGTAATAAAATGATCAATGTAATTATTCCGAGTCAGTGGTTATAATGTAATGGCTGTAATGAAATTGTTACGAAAGGCTGTGATTATGATTCCCTGATATTTCTTTGAGTGGATCTTTGAATAGATGAACATTAATCATGTATCAGTGGTTTTGTTTTTGTTTGTTAGGGTTAACCCATATATTTATGGTTCGGTTTCTAAATTATATGCATTTTGATCTTGCAGCAGATAGGGGTGTTTTGTTTCTTTTGTGCGTATGGTCATGTGATCTTCAGCCGCCTTTTAGGTTTTATTAAGAACTGATACATTTTTCTCGTCAAATACATAAGAACGCGTGAGACACAGAGACAAACAGGGACGAGTGGACGTGGAGTGGACGTCGTCGAGCCGTCACCAATCATGAATCGGTTCCTAGATTGGATTCAGAACAAACTCAGAGCAGATGTGGTTAAAAGAAAAAAAGTAAACGTGTTTGATTCTCCATAAATAACCAGCAGAGACGGCGGACTGTCGTCAAGGAAACTCAGGACTTCTCTATTATTGGATCAGCGGTATCCAGGCAGGTTCTGTCACATCACCACACACACACACACACACTCACACACACACACACACACACACACACAAACACACGCCCACACGCACACACACACACACACTCACACACACACACACACACACAAACACACGCCCACACGCACACACACACACACACTCACACAAACACACACACACACAAACACACGCTCACACACACACACTCACACACACACATGCACACACACACACAAACACACTCACACACACACACACACTCACACACTCACACACACACACACTCACATACATACTAACACACACATACTCACACTCACACAAACACACTCACACACACACACACATGCACACACACACTCACACGCACACACACACTCACACACACACACACACATACTAACACACACATGCTCACACTCACACACATGCACACACACACACAGACACACACATACACACACTCACACACACACATACTCAGATGCACACAAACACACACTCATCTCTTATATCATCTTATGTCTCTTTAGTGTCTCTGTGATGTAACTCCACAGAAACACACATAGACACACACATATACACACAGAGACACACACAAAAACACACACAGACACACACAGGCACACACAGAGACACAAAGACTCCACATAAACACACACAGACACACACAGAGACACACAGACACATAGAGACACACACAGATACACACAGAGACACACAGACACACAGAGACACACACAGGCACACTCAGAGACACAAAGACTCCACATAAACACACACAGACACACACAGAGACACACAGACACATAGAGACACACACAGATACACACAGAGACACAGGCACACACAGACACACACACAGACACACAGACACACAGAGACACACAGACACAGAGACACACACAGATATACACAGACACACACAGGCACACACAAGCACACACAGGCACACACAGGCACACACAGGCACACACAGAGACACAAAGACTCCACATAAACACACACGGATACACACAGATACACACAGACACACACAGAGACACACACAGAGACACACAAGGACACACAGACACATAGAGACAGACAGAGACACACTCAGATACACACAGAGACACAGGCACACACAGACACAGAGACACACACAGATATACACAGACACAGAGACACACACAGATACACACAGAGACACAGGCACACACAGGCACACACAGAGACACAAAGACTCCACATAAACACACACGGATACACACAGATACACACAGAGACACACACAGAGACACACACAGAGACACACAAGGACACACAGATACACACAGAGACACAGGCACACACAGAGACACACAGAGACACGTGTTTGTATAGGGTGTAAACATGTTTAAATAGAACTTGTATAGGGTCTGTTGTGTTGTGTGTTTGTGAGTATTTCTAACTGCCGCTGAGTTTCCCATTCTGGGATCAATAAAGTCTGTCTCAGTCTCAGTCTTAGAGTCCTGCTGGACTCTGCCCTTCCCAGATTGTCCTGATGTCTCCTGGTGATCTCCAGCTGCTCCTGTGAGCAGGGACATACACCGTGATTCTCTCCGTTAGGTCGGCCTACTCTCGAAGATGAAATGATATGGTGTTGGTTCCAGCTCTGGTGGGCGACCCACCCACTTTTATCTGCAACAATCTGCCTGATGAAGGCCATTACTCTCTCTTTATTTATGCCCCCGGCGTTGTTGTTGTTGTTTTCCGAAACAGAGCACAGATATTATCAGAGCTTCAGAGCACCTCCAGTCAGTTATAGGAGGGTTAGAGGTTTGCTGAAGAAACGTTTCTGCTCCGACCTCTAGGGTTTAAATAGGGTAAAAATAGAATTTGAATAGGGTTTAAATAGGGTAAAAATAGAATTTGAACAGGGTTCAAATAGGGTTTGTAAGTGCTAAGGTGGTCGCAGTCCGGATCAGTCAGAACCATGGTTGGTTTGTTTACAGTGTGAATGCACTTTATGGGTGGTTCAAACTTTCAGACCAACCCCCTGAAGTTACCATAGGAAGAAAGTAAGTTGTTCTTCATTGGGTCCTCTTGGGCAAACTGATCAAATGACCCATGGCCCAAAGGATTCAGGAACTCTCCTTGAGTAAAAGATCCTTTCACATCTGCTCGGAATCAATTACCTGCTCCGTGGTCTGGGGCATCAACTGATATCAGCGGCACTATTTCAGGTAGCCTCGTCCATCAATCACCTGTGTCTACATCCATCTAGTTCTTTTATGCTGCTTTTTTGCTCACCCTCCAACTCCCCATCTCCAGCTAGTCCTTACAGATCCATAAGCCTCATCATTCAGTCTCAGCAGAGTTATCCAGTATCCAGAATGTAAAGGATGGATATTGGTTTTGCTCCTCAGGGCAGAGACCCTTGGATCACACTCTCCCTGAAGAGTCTGAGCACCAAAGACTTTCTGACAGACGGATAATCACGCATCACAAATAAATCCTTCATCTTTGCTTCTCTGTGTCTCCTGATTGAATGATTTGGAGAAGCTGCATTTGGTTTATTGAAGATGATGCAGTAAAGTTTGTACTGGAGGGGTGCAGTGGGTCACCTATGACTTATTTTTATAAGTACGTAATGCAATGCCTGCCACAGCTCTCAAGTCTTCCTGGAAGAATTTATGGTGTTTTGATGAAAAAGCAGTTGGACACATGTACAGACAGAGGCGTCTCTAAACACCTACAGAGGGGGAAATGCTTTTGCTGGAAATCATGCAGGAAGGAATGTTTGGCAGAACTCCAGCCGCCATAAAACTCTTTCAGGGAAATCGGAAAAAACTCAGCCTGATATCCAAGCCTCACATTCTTCAGTCACAGCTGGTTTTGCTTAGCGGGCACAACGTACAGATTGTGGATTGGACGGAACTTCAAGAGAACCTATGCTTTAAAAAGCAGCGGCTCGTTTGGGGGAAACAAACGTCAGCTGCTTCTTTTCGGGCGTTGTGATTTGTGGTTCTTGTGGGCTTCTGCACATGGAAATATTTCTCTCTCGCTTGCTTGCCTGGTTCCAACCGACAACATGAGGGCTGTTTCTGATTGGCCATCGCTGCAAAGAGAGTTGAAACACAAATGGCTCTGGAAATGTTTCCAAACTAAGGCTGTTGTCGGATCTGGACTGTTTCTGTGTTCCCCATCACAAGAATGTCCCAGTTCTGGGTAATAGGGACAATCTGAGGGTAGAAACCACACCTACTGTTTATTTTCTTGTCAGTGGAAAATTAAATTTGACCCATTAATCCTCCCACTTCAATTTACTTTGAACACAAACAGCCTTGTAAAACAAAAAATTCCAGGGATGAAGGATGTTTTCTTGTTGGAGAGGAATTGTCCTGTTATGCTGCCAGGTATGTTCTGTCAGAAGTCATCCTGGCAGCATCTGGAGCCCGGAACCACGGATTCTTCAGCAGTCTATCTGTGGAAACCCCCCCCGGTTCTCGTTCTGTAAGAAGATATAAGAATGTAACTGTTGATTCTCATTAGTCTAGACTGTGGTCTCCCCTCAGTCCATTATGTTATACTAGGTCCCCCAAGCAAGTCAGAACCCAGACTATCAAATTACAACATCTGCCTCTTAAATCCATGTTTTAATAATTCCAACTCAAGTCCTCAAGAAAGCTCACTGTTGCCTTAGAAGAACTCAGACTGACAGATCCAAGTCCTTCACTTATATTTGTTCTTTTCTACATGTATCAGAACATTTGTCATGGATCAGTGATTTTGATCTGTTCTGTCCGTTCTCCTGTGTGGTTCATTTCGTCCATCTTACAGTAATGTAGTTCTTGGAAAGAGGTGGTAGTGACAAGGACCAGACTCCTATTGCTCTAACAGAGTCAAGTCTTTCAGGTACACTTGATTTTGCTGCTTCCGTCATAGATATGCCAGAAGACCAAACTCTGCAGTGTTTGGGTTCGTGATCCATTCAGCTCCAGCTGTCCTCAAAGAGCTACGTTGAGTTCCTCCCCATCAACGTCTCACTGATGTCCGGGCGTCGTGTGACGCCTGGAGAGTAACCGCTCGGCGTTCCTATGTTCTGGTTTTCATATGAGGCGATGATGAAAATGAGGTGGAGCGAATGACTTTATGAACTTTGTGTCATTCATGTCAGTAGAGACAGCGTTGCCTATTCTCTAGTTGCTGGTAGCAGGGTCAAAAACACCAAACAAAATCTAAAGCCAACTGACGACTAATGTGCAGCTGTATGCGAAGAAATAACTCTCCACACCAGCAGGTGGCAGTATTAGGCATTCTTCAGACAAGACTGAGAAATATTAGGAACCATTGTTATGACAATGCAAAATCATTTTTCTCACTTCCTTTTCATCTAACTGGTTCCCATTTAGCCAAACCAACCAGTTACTTCCATCACAGAGAGTTTTCTGGTTCATCATACGAACATGGGCTAAATGGTAAATGGACTATACTTATACAGAGCTTTTCAAGTCTACTCCACCACTCAAAGCGCTTTTACAACACGAGTCAGCATTCACCCATAAACACAAACATTCACACAAGCATTCTCACAAACGTTAGCAAAAGCGTTCACACAAACATTCACACAAGCATTCTCACAAACGTTAGCAAAAGCATTCACACAAACATTCACACAAGCATTCACACAAACATTCACACAAGCATTCACACAAGCTGTCACACATACATTCACAAAAGCATTCACACAAACATTCACACAAGCATTCACACAAGCTGTCACACATACGTTCACAAAAGCATTCACACAAACATTCACACAAGCATTCACACAAATTTTCACACAAACATTCACACAAGCATTCACACAAACATTCACACAAGCATTCACACAAGCTGTCACACATACATTAACACAAACATTCACACACTCATTCAGACAAGCATTCACACAAACATTAACACAAACATTCACACAAACATTCACACAAGCATTCACACAGACATTCACAAAAACATTCACACAAGCATTCACACAAGCTGTCACACATACATTCACACAAGCATTCACACAAAAGTTAGCAAAAGCACTCACACAAACATTCACATAAACATTCACACAAGCATTCACAGAAGCTGTCACATATACATTCACACAAGCATTCACAGAAGCTGTCACATATACATTCACACAAGCATTCACACAAGCAGTCACACAAACATTCACACAAACATTCACACAAGCTGTCACACAAATATTCATACAATCATTCATAAAAACATTCACACAAGCATTCACACAAACGTTCGCACAAACATTCACACAAGCATTCACACACTGGTGATAGAGGCTGCCATGTAGGCGCCAACTGCTCATCAGGAGCATTAATCAGTCACACCAATGGAACAACCACCGGGAGTAACATAGCGTTCAGAATCTTGCTCAAGGATAGTGAGTCAGTGAAGAGCTCACACTATAACTTGAGGACTATCATCTCTCAACCGGTCCGATTCAGTCCAAATGTGGTACAGGAGAATCACCTTGCGGAGATCTATCATACATATATCACATTTTACCCATATTTTTTCATCTGATACATACACCCACAAACACACACATACAAACTCACTCACAAACATACACGCACACAAACACTCACACTCATTCACCCACACACGCACACACAAAGTTTCCTGTGTGAAGTGGGCTGAAACCAACACCAGACAGGAATGCTGAACCCAAGTGAGGAGAATTGATTGGAATGTAGTGTAGCCCTTGTGTGTGCGTGCTTCTGAGTGTGTCTGAGTGTTTGTATGTGTGTGTGCGTGTATGTGTGTGTGTGTGCGTGTTGTGAGTGAGTGAGGGAGTGTGTCTTGTGTAATGGGATGGGAGGTGTGTGTGGGGGTGGGTCATTGTGGCTGGGACAGTGATTATGCGTGTCTGCCCTTAAAGAAACAGCGCCGCAGATGATGATCTGGATGAACGGTCCCTGGGTCCTGTAGTTAGAGTGAGACAGGTAGCAGAGAGACAGGTAGTTTCTCTATGACAGATAGAGAAAGACAGCTGGAGTAAATGATTAGCGTTTCAAAAACGCAAGCAGTTTTGATAAACTGGACCAGAAGACTAACAGCGTTATACATGCAATAAACTGTTTTGACTAAATTGTAAATCAAGAAAAGCAAAACTTGATCAAAATCTCTTGATTTTCATCCACTAAAAGGACAGGATGGTTTTTTAGCTCTTTAGTTCCTTTTGCTGTGCTAGCTAAGGTAGGATCCTGACCCACTGGTGTTCTGCACACCATTGGCTCGTCTGCTCGGTTTGTGCAGACGAGCCAAACAGACAATGCGGAGCATCGGTTTGTGCCGTAGGACAACAAAGATAGCGGACTATACTGGGCAGGACACAACCAGAATAAACTGGTGGAGGCCCGTCCTCCTCTACCCCCCATCCTCCTGTACAACCTGTCCTCCTGTACAACCCGTCCTCCTGTACAACCTGTCCTCCTGTACAACCCGTCCTCCTATACCTCCCGTCCTCCTCTACCTCCCGTCCTCCTGTACAACCCGTCCTCCTACACCAACCATTGGTTGCGGTGGCAACGGTGGCTCAGTTGTCAGAGTGATTGTCCACTTATCTGAAGGTCTGTGTTTCCATTAGCGTCCCCGATTCCCCTGTCCACATGTCCTTGAGCAAGATGCTGAACCCCAGGTTGCTCCCAGTGGCTATTCCACTAGTGAATGAATGGTTGCGTGAATGATGGTGTGCTGCTCTGACGGCTGTGAAGCACTCTGATTCCTTCTGTTGTCTTATACCTCACTTTCTACTTTATGATTACTTATAATTTATTATGCTAAAAAACCCATATGTTTGTTCTACGCCAACATATGTTTGTTCTACGCGCCAATATGTTTGTTCTACGCCAACATATGTTTGTTCTACGCCCCAATATGTTTGTTCTACGCCAACATATGTTTGTTCTACGCCCCAATATGTTTGTTCTACGCCAACATATGTTTGTTCTACGCCAACATATGTTTGTTCTACGCCAACATATGTTTGTTCTACGCCCCCATATGTTTGTTCTACGCCCTCATATGTTTGTTCTACGCCCCCATATGTTTGTTCTACGCCAACATATGTTTGTTCTATGCCCTCATATGTTTGTTCTACGCCCCCATATGTTTGTTCTACGCCCCCATATGTTTGTTCTACGCCAACATATGTTTGTTCTACGCCCTCATATGTTTGTTCTACGCCCCCATATGTTTGTTCTACGCCAACATATGTTTGTTCTATGCCCTCATATGTTTGTTCTACTCCCCCATATGTTTGTTCTACGCCAACATATGTTTGTTCTACGCCCCCATATGTTTGTTCTATGCCCTCATATGTTTGTTCTACGCCCTCATATGTTTGTTCTACGCCCTCATATGTTTGTTCTACGCCCTCATATGTTTGGAGTTCGGAGCAATGCTATGCTAGCATTGTCGTGTTCAGTGTTCAGAAGTTGACTGTGGTACTTGTACGTAATCTCTGTATGAAGGCTCCAGGCTCGGTGTTTACGACAGATTCCTGCGTCCTTCGTTCTGTGCGTGTTTTCTGTTCGCTATAAGGACATATATTATGTCTACGGACACATCGGAGAAGACCAAAGTAAGTAAAAAAAAATACCCAAGATCACGGAACCATGTAGATAATGACCTCACAGATACATTCTACCAGTTTCCTCTACTGTCGCCATTGTTTTTGTTGGTGACTCTTCACCGCCGTCTTGCGGTCGTATCAAATTGAGCATGAAGGACGTATGGAGGTAGGTGCCCGTGGGATGGAAATATCCAGACTGTTATTTCTTCATATATATGAGTCTTGAGAGAGACGCAGGACGTCTTCATGTTGGAAAGAAAGCGAATAAGCGAGTGTGTTTGTGACGTCGTGGACTCATGTGTGAAGAATGTGATCAGCCAGACTAGAAGGCTCCTCCCCTCCCCCATCACGCAAACCTCTATCTCTCTGCCTCTGTCCATCATCCTTGTCTCTGTCCTCTGGCCTGCATTCGGTCACTCAGCCCTTCATCGCTGCCACAGAGGAGGTCGGTCTCCCCTCGTATGGCTGCTGGGATGAAGGCACCACTGTAGCCTACAGAACCAGCGATGATGTCAGCTTGTTATTGACTCTCCCAGGTCTGAATGACTGAGCAGAGGATGGGGGGTGGGGTGGAATCTATCTATGCAGGGAGTTGACCAGCCAGGCAAAAATGAGCTCCAGTGTGTATGTTTGTGTGTGTGTGTGTGTGTGTGTGTGTGTGTTTAAGTGTGCGTGCACGTGCGTGTGTGTTTGTGTGGGGGATGGGTGGGATCCTGCAGTCCTCGTTTCCGCAGACATAATCTGTCCCAGTTGCTGCACACCTCTTAC
Organism: Lophius piscatorius; assembly: GCA_009660295.1. Lineage (NCBI taxonomy): Eukaryota > Metazoa > Chordata > Actinopteri > Lophiiformes > Lophiidae > Lophius > Lophius piscatorius. Next base: position 26,254 of record VRLP01004740.1, read on the forward strand.
AGTTTACAATAAGCTCCCTCTCTTCTACCCCTCCCCCACAACCCTCTGTTCTACCCCACCCCCACTGTTCTCTCTCTCTCTCTACCCCTCCCCCACCTCCCTCTCTCCCTAGTCTTGTGTGTGGCTGGATGATTCCATCTGAGCAGTGAGCTGGAGTGAGACATGAGGAGAACAGCGACAACAATAAAGAGAGCTTAGACGTGACTTTTGGTGAAATGACCTTGCCTGGCAGGGCTGGCCTACTTCCTGTCCATGAAACACGGCTGCTGTCTGTCGTCTTTATGCTCAGCCTATTATATACAGTATATACATATACAGTATATATTTATACACAGCATATATACATATACAGTATGTATACATAATGCAATATATATTTATGTACAGCACATAAACATATACAGTATATAAACATATACAGCATATTTACATATACAGTATATATACATATACAGTATATATTTTTTATATATATAATATATATATATTTATCCCCTCCGACAACCGCCACCTTATCGTGGTGGAGGGGTTTGAGTACCCTTCCCCTTGGTAGGGTCTCCCATGGCAAAGAGGTCCTAAGGGAAGATCAGACAAAGAGCGGTCAAGACCCCTGATGAGAGAATAAAGTTGAGGACTCGAGTACCCTGCCCGGAGGGTGACCGGGGCCCCACCCTGGAGCCAGGACCGGGGTATGGACCCGCCAGGGAGCTTCTGGTGGCCGGGCCTTCACCCATGGGGCCGGGTCGGGTCGGGTTTAGCCCGAAGCAGGGACATGGGTCAGTCCACCCGTGGGCCCACTACCCACGGAGGAATCCACAGGGGTCTGGTGCATTGTGGATCGGGCATTAGGAAAAGGCAGCAGCCTTGGCGGTCCGAACCCCGGCTACGAAAGCTGACGGTGGGGACATGGAATGTCACCTCACTGATGGGGAAGGACCCTGAGCTTGTGGGTCTAGATATAGTCGGGCTCACCTCTACGCACAGCACTGGTTCTGGAACCCGCCTTCTCGATGGGGGATGGACCCTCTACTATGCTGGAGTTGCTTCAGGTGAGAGGCGGAGGGCTGGTGAGTTCTTACTTATAGCCCCCCAGCTCTCTGCCCATGTATTGGAGTTTACCCCAGTGGATGAAAGGGTTGATTCCCTGCGCCTTCGGGTTGGGGAACGGGTCCTGACTGTTGTGTGCGCTTATGCGCCAAAAAGCAGTTTACCCACCCTTTCTGGAGTCCTTGGAACGGGTACTAGAAAGCGCCCCAACAGGGGACTCCATTGTCCTACTGGGAGACTTCAATGCACACATGGGCAACGACAGCAAGACCTGGAGTGGCGTGATTGGGAGGGACGGCCTACCTGATCTGAACCCTAGTGGTGTTCAGTTATTGGACTTCTGTGCTAGTCACAGTTTGTCCATAACGAACACCATGTTCAAATATAAGGGTGTCCACCAGTGCACTTGGCACCAGGACACCTTGGGTTGCAGATCGATGATCGACTTTGTAGTTGTATCAGCTGATCTGCGGCCGCATGTTTTGGACACTAGGGTGAGGAGAGGAGCTGAGCTGTCAACTGTTCACTACCTGGTGGTGAGTTGGATGAGATGGCGGGGGAGGAAGCCGGACAAACCTGATAGGTCCAAACGAATAGTGAGGGTCTGCTGGGAATGTCTGGCCGAGGACCCAGTCAGGATGGTCTTCAACTCCCACACGTTCCGGGGGTGGCGGAGAACATGGAAACTGAGTGGACCATGTTCCGTGCTGCCATTGCCGAGTCGGCTGCTGGGAGCTGCGGTTGCAAGGCTGCAAGTGCTAGTCGCAGCGGTAATCCCCGAACCTGCTGGTGGACACCAGAGGTGAGGCATGGCGTCAGGCTGAAAAAGGAGTCCTACAGAGCATGGATGGCTTGTGGGATTCCTGAAGCAACTGACAGCTACCGGCAGGCCAAGCGACACGTGGCTGTGGCAGTAACAGAGGCTGTGACAGAACCCTGATCCCCACCTGTGGGACGACCCGCTCAGTTAAGGCCTAACTGAACCCTTCTTGAGACTCAGTTATTCTCACGGGTGAACCCGCCGACAACTGCATACTACTGTTTTTGCTCCTGTTTGTTTGTTTGTCTGTTTGTCTGTTTGTCTGTTTGTGAGCAAGATTAGGGACAAACTTAAAGACAGATTTTCATGAAATTGGACCCAGACCCATGTGGCGTATGTTAGAGGTGGTTACATTTTGGTGACGTTTTTTGTTTCTGCTGCCTTTGATCCTTTGATTCCTTTGTTGTTCCTTTGGGGCTGGAGCTGGGGACTCGGTGGGCTGAACAGAGATGCTGAAGCGGAAGGTGCAGGAGACGAGTGGCTACAAAGAATCTGAGAGATGCTCAGAGAGTTTGTTGGAGTTGTTGGTAGCTTTAGAGGCTGGCAGTAACTCAGACATTCGTGAAGGAATCTGCAGCAAACTTTCCTGAACCTGAAGTTCTGTTGGGTCTCAATGGAGGTTTGTGTGTGTCTTTGGGCTTTTTCTATTTAATTACTCAGTTCAGTTCGGACGACTTTATTTATACCTAACCGGCGAATCATTTGTATCTTTCCCAGTCCGTTCATTCAGCTTTAACCGACCAGAGAAAGTTCAAAAGTCAGAGGAAATGAATTCAAGGCATCGGACAGAAGGGCGGACAAGTTCCTCTGAATAAATAAAAGCAATAAATAAAACATTACATAAACATATACAAATATAACATATCATTGTAAATAAGTTCATAAAAACTGACATTGATAAAAAGGAAACAGAGACTCTAAGATAACAGTAATTTAAAATGAGAACTGAACAATAGATATTGTGTTTTTGTCCGACTGTGAAACAAATAGATTGTTCCAACTTTGGGTCTGCAGCGGATTTAGTGAAAGAAAGAAAACATGATTGCATGAATGAAACCAGGGTGACTTCAAAGCTGAAATATGAACATGGAGCTGTAGGTTGTGAGACTTAGTCTAACATGCTAACTCTTGTAGCGACACTGCAACAAATTCAATACAAATCTGTATGATGACATGACTGCAGAGAACATTAAAACACAAACAAGTACAAAGAATACACGAGTTCAAGCAGCTCGGCATAACGGAGGTTTTACAGCTTATGTCGTCTGCCATTCAGGGAGCAACGAAAGGATGTAGTGGCGGCCTGAGGCGGAACCACTGGACCTGGGTAAGTAATCACGATGACCCGAGTGGAACCGCCCGCATTCATGAAGGCGGGCATCAGCCACTCTGCTGATGGTTGGACCCAATAGTTTCTGTCTGTGGCAAGAACATTTGTCTTTCATTTACTGATGAGCTCATATTTCTATCTCTTGGGAGATAGAAATATGGCTAGCTGTGGATTTCTACACCGACCTGTTTAAGGTGGAGGTCTGTGATGCGGATGCGACTGCCGACCTCCTGCAGGACCTCCCACAGCTGAGTCCAGTGGAGCGTGACACCCTGGGTTCTGACCTCTCTCTTTAGGAACTGACCACTGCTGTGTCCCAGTTGTCCTCTGGTAAATCCCCAGTGACTTCTCCAAACACTTCTGGAGTATTCTTCAGCATGACTTGTTGGATGTTTTTAAAGAATGTTTTAACAAAGGGACACTTCCAGCCTCTTGTCGGCGAGCAGTGATCTCCCTACTACCTAAGAAGGGGGACCTGACACTGCTCAAGAACTGGAGACCAGTGGCCCTATTATGCACAGACTATAAAATACTGTCCAAGGTTCTCTCTAATAGACTGAAAGTTTTTATTGACCTGCTGGTTGGTGCCGATCAGGCCTACTGTGTCCCTGACAGGTCAATGTTTGACAACCTGTTTTTAATGAGAGACACTTTTGATCTGTGCAAGTTATGTGACATCACCACGGGTATAGTTGCGATTGACCAGGAGAAAGCGTTTGATCGTTGGACCACTCCTTCCTGTTTGCTACACTGCAGGCGTTTGGGGTTGGGGGGCATTTCCTGGCGTGGGTAAAACTACTGTGCAGTGATGCATCTTGTGTGATTAAGGTGGGGGCAGGTTTGAGTTGTCCTGTACCGGTGGGGAGAGGGATCAGGCAGGGCTGCCCCATTTCAGGCCAGCTGTACAGCTTGGCCATCAAGCCTCTGCTGTGCAGGCTGAGGAACCGGCTGGGTGGTCTTCAGCTGCCTGAGCCAGTTCGAGGGTCCCAGGTGGTTGTATCAGCTTATGCTGATGATGTTAAGGCCTTTATACCTGGTCAGGGGGATGGGGTTGCAGGACAGCCTGGCCCTGTATGAAAGCGCCTCTTCAGCCAGGGTGAACTGGGAGAAGAGTGAGGCGTGTCTGATAGGTCCTTGGACTATCAGACAATAAGTACACGCCCTTTAACAACGTCTCCGGAGACTCGCCTTCATCGTCTACAAAGACTCGCCTTCCTTGTGTGCAGAGAAGGGTCTTCATCGTCTACGAAGATTCGTCTTCATCGTCTACAGGGACGAGTCACCATCATCTCGGGAGACGAGTCTTCATCGTCTACGAAGACTTGTCTTCATCGTCTATAGAGACGACGTTCCTCATCTCCAATCGTCCCATATTCCTGACGAGCTCCCCGCCAGAACCGGTCCGCTTTGAGAGAAAAACTCCCACCCCTCCGATGTTTTCTGTGCGATGGTCTCTCCAGGGCGCTGATTTTTACTTCCTTATTATTACGCGGGGTCAGAGGTGTCTGATGACGTCACCGACTAGTAGACTATTAAACTGGTTGAATTCTAGTTTCATCGGGGATTGTTGTTGCAGCGCTTTTTCACTGAGCAGCACAGAATCCAAAAATTCATCAAGATTATATTCCATTTATTCAAAGAGATTCTCCTCACCGATTCAGACTCAAGACTGAGATTTTCCCCAACTGGAAAATAAGGGAGGCGGGTCCAACTGTCCTGAGAGCAGCTGTAGAGTAAGAACATGACGTCACACACAGGTTGCACTAAAACCCTTCATAATGGATGTGGTAGGATCGAAGTATTAAACAGTATTGAAAATCAAATCTTACTTCGGGGCCGCCGAATAAAGGCCGGCGCCGGTTCTGAGTAATTACAGAATGTGTCACTCTGATGGTGGGGGATTATTGGTGTGGTCCTGAGACGGGTCAGATTAATGACTGGGTTTGTTGGCTCTGCCTCCCCCCTCCTCCCTCTGGGAGCGCCGGTGTCTCCTGCTCCTCAGCTGTGAGTGTTTCTGTGCAGCGGTGGGCTGAGATCCATGGGGACATAAAAGCCTTGCGCTCTTATCGACCCGATGAGGCAGAACAGACTCACAACAGACACACGTACACAACACACACACAGAAACACACACAACAGACACACACACACATACACACAACACACACACAAACACACAACAGACACACACATACACACAACACACACACAAAAACACACACACATACACACATACACACAACACACACACAAACACACATACACAAACATGCACGCACAAAAAAACACACACACACAAGCACAAAAACATACACACATACACACAACACAAGCACAAACACATACACAAAACACACACAAAAACACACACACATATACACACAACACACACACAAACACACACACACACAAGTACACACATACACAAAGACGAAAACACACACACACATGCACACAACACACACACATGCACACAACACACACACAAACACCCACACACACACAAACACGCACACAACGCACGCACAAACACACATACACAAACACTCACACATACACACAACACACGCACAAACACAACACACACAAATAATAATAATAACAACAATAATCATCATCATGAGCATCTTGTGATCATTGGACATCCAGCAGGTCCACAGCAGCAGAACCAGTCACCAACCATGTGACCTTACAGGGCGAGAAAACACAAAGACTCCAGGGAAGAAGTCAAGTTAGTAACATGCATTTAATCCAGTAACATGCATTAAACCATTTAACATGCATTAATCCAGTAACATGCATTAAAGTGAGAGGGATGTATAAAGAGGGACAGTGAGAGAGGAAGAGAGAAAAGCTTCTGGAGACTCTAGGGACTACAAGTAACCCTGCATTCTCAGAGCGCAGAGTTCTGATTGGACAATATGGAACTATGAGCTCCTTTACATACGTTGGTTCTGACCGTTAAGGGTTTTGTACGTGACCAGAAGGATTTTGTATTTGATTCTAGATTTTACCGGGAGCCAATGAAGGGAAGTTAATACAGGAGAGATATGTTCTCTTAACCTGGTTCTGGTTCTGGTCAGCACCCGTGCAGCAGCGTTCTGGATCAGCTGGAGGGTCTTCAGAGACTTATTGGGACTACCTGCTAGTAGGGCATTACAGCAATCCAGCCTGGAAGTAACAAATGCATGAACCAACTTTTCTGCATCTTTTTGCGACAGAATGTGTCGTATTTTAGAAATATTGCGCAAATGAAAAAAGGCAGTCCTAGAAATCTGTTTTATGTGGGGATCAAAGGTCATATCCTGATCAAAGATAACTCCCAGGTTCCTCACAGTGGTGCTGGAGGCCAAGGTACTGCTGGAGGTCAAGGTTATACCATCCAGAGTAGATATATCATCAGATAAACTGTTTCTAAGGTGTTTGGGTCCCAACACAATAACTTCAGTTTTATCTGAATTTAATAATAAAAAGTTTCAGGTCATCCAAGTCTTAATGTCTTTGAGACACGCCTCTAAGTTGGATAAGTGACTAGATTCACCTGGTTTCATTGATAAGTACAATTGTGTGTCATCAGCATAACAGTGAAGGTTTATGGAGTGTTTCCTGATAATGTTTCCTAAAGGGAGCAAATATAGTGTGAATAATATTGGTCCAAGCACAGATCCCTGGGGAACTCCGTGGGTAAGTTTGATCTGTATGGAGGATCATTGTTAACAGATACAGACTGAGATCTGCCACATAAATATGACTTAAACCAATTTAATGCAGTGTCTTTGATGCCAACTAGGTTTTCAAGTCTTTGTATTAGAATTTGGTGGTCAAAAGTATCAAATGCAGCGATCAGGGCAGCGACCCATAAACTTACTTTTATGGGTCAAATAATAAATACATTCGAAATAAAAGGAAAGCGCAAACCTCTGGCAAGAACCCAACAGAACCCTGATTCTAATTTATTTGTAGGGTAGCCATAGAGAGGCGGGGCTTAAATCAGCCTTTCAGGCTCATTTACATAAACAACTGTTGTTTTTTGTAGTAAGTAACATAATACCAGATGGAAGTGGTGAAATATCTTGATCTTAATATAATAAAAGATCAAGAGTGGCAGGTGAATCAACTAATCGCATGGCATGTCGGGGTTTCAGGTCCTCGGCCTATCAGGTGTTCCACGATGGCCCAGGTAACGCCTCCATCCGAGGGAACCAATCAAAACAAAGCGAGGCAGACAGACACACAGACAGATAAAAAAAGAGGAACTTTTAGGAATGTTTTTAACAGTATCGTGAGACGGAACCACAGACGTTCTTCATGTTCTAAAATATGAATCAACGCGTCACATGGAGGGTTTGTTCTCTGCCTCTGACCCGTCACTGAGGGCCAGCGGGCTGGACTTTAATGCCTTGCTCAAGGACACTACAAACTGTTGTTGTAGTTGTCGTTGGACCGAGTGACCAAGATAACACGAACAGCGATCCGAACCGTGGCCCGGTTTCATCCGGTGAATGTGTTTCATGGTTTTAGGGAGCCTGTGATTATGGGGCTACTTCCTGTCCTTCTGGGGCGGATGTTCCACGCTGACAGTCAGCTCCTCCCCTCCAATCACAGCAGGTCCGATTGAGGCCAGGCAGCACCGAGGTCAGCACAACCCATAATGATCAACTACTTGTACCCGTCTGAACATCAGACGCTCGTTTGGTAAATGGTTTCATTATGGTTTGTAATGGAGGGTGATTGTGCTGGTGCCGTTTGGACCGTCTGTACCGGCAGACAAAGGCGCAGAAGGTTCTGGGGAATGGCTCTGCTGAATAAACACAACCCTCCTCCTCCTGTGCGCCGCTCATTTTGTCCAGACATTTTCCAGGAGGCCAGAGGTGGGTCCAAAGGGGGGGCTTAGGGGGCGCTGATCTGCTCTCAGATCAGAACCAGAGGTCCAGCTGCATAGTTGGAGCCAACGGCTCAATGAGTATCATTAAATACGGAATGATTGGAAGCATTTCTTCTGGAAGAAAATATAAATGAACTAACTGTCGGTTGTTTTTGATGAAAGCTGAAAACACAGAAATGTACAAAAGTGTAAGTAATTAAAATACAAAACTTGAGGGTAGACTTTTGTAAGAAGAATAAAAGAGGTGAAGTGAGGGTGTTGGTTGGAGTTTAAATCTGGCTGCAGGTATGACGGCGGAGGGCGTCTGTCTGACCTCTGACCTCACACGTCCTCATCATTTACAAGAATAAAGTCGTGATATTAGGATTAAATCATCTCATAAAATGACGTCTTAAATCCTCTAAATTGATTTATTTTATTCTCATTTAATTGTATTTATTCTCATCATCTTACGACTTTATGTCCATGAAATTCTCACTTTATTCTCATGATTCTATGACTTTATTATTAATATAATTATGACTTCCTTCTCGTAATCTTATATATACATCCTTTTTACTTGTAGTATCACGATTGATCTCATCAAATATGACGACTTTATATCGTAGTATTTTGACTAAAAAGTACGACTTGATTCTTCTTATAGTAGTTATTCCCATAATATTTATTCTAATAAAGTTTTATCTTTATTCTTGCAATTTTAAAACTTTCTTCTTTTTCTTTGGGCTCCTCTGTTCATAATATTACATCTTTATTCTTATTGTCTCACGACATATCTCCTTACGTTAAATGACTTTTATTTTCCTAATATTACAACTGTATTCGATTCTGTTTTTGTAATATCACACCTTAATTCTCATAAAATCTCCACTTTGTTCTCGTGATCTTTTTTCCTGGAATCTCCAGTTGCTTTTTTAAATTATTCTCAGTAATGCTGACACTGCAAACAAAACACCATTTCATTCTTACTGCAGGGATTTGTAATCATTGAATGAATGAATGAATGAATGAATGATTGAATGAATGATTGAATGAATGATTGAATGAATGAATGAATGAATAAATGAATGATTGAATGAATGAATGAATGATTGAATGAATGATTGAATGAATGAAAGATTGATTGAATGAATGATTGAATGAATGAATGATTGAATAAATTAATGATTGATTGAATGAATGATTGAATGAATGAATGAATGAATAAATGAATGATTGAATGAATGAATGAATGAATAAATGAATGATTGAATGAATGAATGATTGAATGAATGATTGAATGAATGAATGATTGAATGAATGAATGAATGAATGATTGAATGAATGAATGATTGAATGAATGAATGAATGAATGGGCTCTGATGGAACACAGTTGTTCTGTTTCATTTATTTTTCCAACCAAAGATATTTTGTGCCGATGAATAATTTAAAATGACATTGAATAAAAGGTTGGAGAATTTCTGCACTACAAAGCCACACAATCAAAAAAGTTAGAGTTAATAATTATAAGCAGTTTCTTTCAAAAAGATCGCATCTTTATCGTAGATGTTTTGGAAGAATCGCCCCCACCCCCACCCCCACTACACCCCCACCCCCACTACACCCCCTCTCTGCACACTGCGACACCCATTCTGGTGTTTATGTGAGTGGCGCGCGCTGCTGCAGCTCAGCTCAGGCCGCGCTCATTTTCGCCTGGCGGGTCAGCCTCGCGCTCCAGTCTGAAGCCGTTGGCTGCTGCTGAACCGTTTGGCTCTTTTCTCGAGCAGCGAACCAGACCCAACTGTCTTCTCAGCTCATTCTAGTGGGATTTACCAGCACATAAACCCGTGTATTCAAAACACATCGGTCACTGGGGATCCCCGGCGCCGGTTGGCCCGGTGTGGAGGCCGATATAACGCTTCTTCGAGGTTTAATCAGAGGCAGAGATCGGCGGAGGCGGTGGAGGAGGAGATTCCATATTAGGCGCACAGAGGAGAAGACACCCCCCGTGTGTGATTTGGAGCTTTCGGTGAGTGTTTACCGTCTTTCTACGTTATTATTGCCGTTATAAATTATACAGGCGTGTGGTGTGACCACATGTGGTTGTAATCACGAGGTTTGGTCTGATTATTCCGCTCCTTTGAGCCTTTATTTGTGTATTTACTCCCGCGGTGGGGGATGGGCACAGCGTCAGCGCGTGAGTAGGCGCGCGCGCTCTCGGTGCATGTGTTCGGCGGGCAGTTGGTGAGTGTTTGTGGTCGCGCGCTTCCTTCCTGCATCAACTGCTAGCTTGAAATAAAGAGCACTAAAGTTATTTTTAATCTGACACACGTCATGCAGGTAACACACAGTTCGTGTTTTTCACGTTAACATTGTTTAAGTGTTTGTTTGGAAGTCATACAAACTTTTCAAACATTTTTTTTTTGTTGTTTTTTTCCTAAAGTTTTCATTTATGTTTTCATTGTTCTTTCTCGCTGACTTTGTGTTTGATACTCTCAGCCCGTCACTATAACTGGTGTACAAAGTCTAAAAAACACAGTCCGTTGATAATCCATCTACTTACGATATATACATGTATTTTAGATCTGTTTAATAAGAATAGTATTTCTTCCCTGCCTTCCTCTTTTTAATGTCAGACATTTGTTGTATTCTGCTTGAATTCTGGAAACACTGCCCCCTGATGATCTGCGATGGTACTGCATACACGTCAAGTCTAAAGCTCCGTTCGCACGGAATACAAATGTTGACGTTGTTCCGATCATTCAAACACCACCATTGGATAGTTTGTGACCCGTGAATACTCGCCCATCTCCTCGTACGGTACGAACCATGTTCACTATTTTCAGCACATGACTCTGTTATCAGGACTGACCCATATACGGACCAAAAAAACATGACTTAAATCTGTTTCAAATAACGTTTCCCCCACTTATTTCTATTTCTTCTTCATGTCATGGACAATTGTGGAGTCTTGCTTGGATCAGGACTACACTGCCCCCAATGATTAAAATGGTACTGCCTCCATGTTGAGTCCAATGCTACGTGAATTTTGGCATCGAATCACTCATTCCAATGGCGCGATTAGCAGGAACCCAGGAATATTCGTCTGTCTTTTGAAGTATTCCAAAAATGTCCCCAAATTCCAGCATGAAACTCTCAAAATCAAATCAAATTTTATTTTTAAAACGCCAACTCACATCAACCGTTGTCTCAAGGTGCTTTCCTAAAAAAGGTCTGGACAGAACTCTTCATTCTTTATTCTACAGAGACCCAACAGATTCCACCTTGAGCCGCACTTGGTGACAGTGGCGAGAAAAAACTACCTTTTAACGGGCAGAAACCTCGAGCTGATCCAAGACTCAGGGTCCTACCGCCACGACCGGTTGACATGCTGTTCACAACTATGACCTGATAAGTGCTTTGTTCTAGTTGTAAAAGTCACAGTTGGTTGGTTGGAGCACCAAAAGTCTCTGTCTGGGTCGGGTCAGTATCATTTAGCAGGATTGCCTCAACTTCCTCACATAGAACTGATCCACCTTTTCCTTCCAGGGTTGGTCCAACTAAGTCAGCACTACTGGAATATATTTGTCTTTCAGGTAGTTGAAACGGATGAACATAAAATACGCAGGTATCGTCTCACGCATCATTAGGGTCCCTCCATCGTTCTAACGACCCGCTAGTTCTTTCATTAAGAAAAAAACTGATTATTATTATTATTATTATTATGTCAGTGTTTGGTTTGGTTGGTTCCTCTGGGCTTTTTTAGTCTGCACAGGTCCGCTGTGGTGGAGGGGTCTGGCCGAGGAACGTTGACGTTAGGAGTCAAGTCGTTGCAGACCTTTGAGAAAACGCCTAACAACCATTAGTTCGTAATAACATCAATAAATGTTACAGTTGCAAAATATAAATTTGTAATCTGGCGCGAGTCTTGACATTGACGTTTTGAAAAAACTTTTATTGTCCGTGGATTACAGATGGTTAAAAGTGAGAGAACGGCAGTGAGGGTCCCACAGACAAAACTCTACCTGTAGTGTTACATGGAGGTGTGTTTCTCTGTTTGTGAGTGTATGCGTGTGTGTGTGTGTGTGCATGAGTGTATGTGTGTGAGGGTGTTTCTGTGAGTGTGTGTGGGTTTTTGTGTTTCTCTGTGTACGTGGGTTTGTGTGTGTGTGTGTTTCTCTATGGGTGGGTGTGTGTGTTTCTTTGTGTGTGTATTTCTGTGTGAGTGTATGTTTCCTTCTGTGTGTGTGTGTGTGTGTGTGTGTGTGTTTCTGTGTTTGTGTGTGTGTGTGTGTGAGTGAGAGAGTGTGTGTGTTTCTCTCTGATTGTAGTTAAAATAAACATGTCATGAGGTGAGGAGGACACATAAGATTGTTCACATGTCCACAAACGCCACTAAAACGCTTCCTGTCATTGAATATTTATTCCTGGTTTATGTTGAATATTCGTGAGCTTTTAGATGACCTTGTGAGCGTAACTCTTAAACTATTGTGTTACCTAAAGTGTTCTGCCGATGTTGGCGGATCTGGTGTTGTGAACGGTGGAAAATGCTGTGTTTGGTTTAGACGATAGGTTGATTATTAGGTCATATTATTATTGTTATTCTGTTGGCTATTGTTATACGGATTTTGATATATTTCAAGCAAAATTCCTGTTTTGAAATTAGATGCACGTTAAATGTAGGAAATGCATCCAGTATTTACTATGTAGAATATTTTTTTATTATTATCATTCATTATCATTTATGACAAACCTGTCACATAACAACAATGACGAACAAAGTAGTTTACAGTATCACAAGACGGATGTTTGTTTTAACTACAGGTGCTCCGAACAACGCCGGGAGGACTAGTTGTTGTAGATGCGATCGGTGATCTGCTGAGCCGCCTCGCTCAGACCGGTTCCGTACTGGTTACAGGCCTGCGCTCACGATGGTTCATGTCACATGACATGGATGTTGAATGAAGGAAACTGAGCTCACGCTCTCTAACATCAGCGAGGACAAAAAAAACGCTGCCGAGGAACAAACCAGAATCCGACGTTTGAAAGTTAATTTCCCCCCAGAGGAGAGACCTTGTAAAAACCTCAACGGTGCAGCGCTAGTTTAAACATCTTCTCTCACATCATTCTTTTTATTATCTTATGAATGATGATCAGCGAAGAGCTTGATTTTGTATCTCCATCAACATCCCCATGTCTAATCCTTCACTCCTTCTTGGGCTTCTACTCCAGTTGGAGGCGACTGTCTACATTTTTCAGGCGGCTTCTTGCCATCAGACGCAACGCCTTTAAACTGTCATGTTGTCGTCACGTATTTCCTCGTTCGTGGTATCGGTAGAACCGGGTTACTGCTTTTATTGTGCCAACCTAGTTGGTATTGAGATGTGGTCATGTGAATTATTAATGTATGAGACATTAATAATAACACGAGACGTTTGAGTGCTTTATCGTACTTAAACCGCGGCCATTTACCGAGGCTCAAAAAGGTGGAGCGGCAGTCTCCCACTCGGAACATCGGAAGGTAGCCGGTTCGAGCCGGTTCTACGACATGTAGACCTTTAGGGAAAGGTCACATAAATAACGAAATAACGGATTGTGATTCATAAAGAAGAAATGATCCATTATTATTATTATTATTATTAGAGGGAGGCCTTACGAGTGTTGCGTATCTGTGACATGGGGGATTATGGGCATTGTAGTTTGTTGTGTTGAGCATACAGAGGAGGCCCTCTGTCCTGTTTGATGTGTATTTTTGTTGTCACTTGCAGCCACTAAGTATAAAAGGCTGTGTTTATTGTGGCTGTGAAAATAAGAGGCGGTTCTCTGCTTCAGAGTTTCTGCTTAGCTTCGCTCTGGCTAAGAAAGCATTTGGAGGCTTAAAAGCTGCAGAGCTAGCATTGCGTAGCACAGGAAGAAAGTGGTAGTGGTAGTTTCTTGTTCCTCCTAAACTGTTTCTTCTGCTTAGTTGTATCGTTCCTCTCTCTACCAGTTTATTTCTACGTTGTTTCCCGAGGCTACACCTCTCTTTTATTTAGCTACGAGGAAGAGATGCACAGCAGAGAGCCGGAATTCATCCTTTAGTTCCAACATACATCTGTCTGGGGTTTCGCCGGGACGGCACACGGCGCTTTATCATTTCTCATATCCATAACAATTTACAATATGATGCACACTGAATGGTGAAATCATGGCGTGAATCCCTATTTTGATACCAAGCAAACTAATAAATAATATTAAAATTTTTGCCAGAATCGCCCAGCCCAACAATATTGACCACCAGAAGAACCTGTTTAGTCAGTGGGCCAAGCCCCATCAAAACCCGAACACTCTCACTCTCAATAGAAGGGTAAACTTCTGTTTTTAATGAAACTGTTCTAAGATTTAAATGTAAAATATGTGATTTTCTGATGCTAGAGGTGTTTCTCAGGCTTCACTGAGTTCAGTTGGCCGTAGTAGGTTTCATCTTATGTTTGCGCTTCTATCTGGTTGTAAGACTAGATTATTTATTTGGATCAGGACGACTGACGACAGTGTAAGCATTTCAGGTGCAGAACAGGTGAGTGGTGAAGGGTGAGCCTCCGTCGGAGGATGACTATGTGAAGAACGTTGGGGTTTAACCAGCACACAGAAAGATGTTTAATGCTAGCTACGTTTTTTTATTTTTTATTAATTGTTTCAAGAACAATCCACCTGATGTTTAAATCTAGCGTCATCTTCTCCGACTAATGGAGATAATGATGCCCAGATTGAGACAGGATGCTGGCTGGTTGGAGAGAAATGGTTAAATTGTAAATGGCCTGTATTTATGTAACACCTTTTTTAGTCCGCTAGACCCCTACATGTTAACAGCACAAGCCAGATTTCACCCACTCTCAGACATTCACCCACTGTCATAGACATTCACCCACTGTCATAGACATTCACCCACTGTCATAGACATTCACCCACTCTCACAGACATTCACCCACTCTCAGACATTCACCCACTCTGACATTCACCCACTCTCACAGGCATTCACCCACACCCACAGACATTCACCCACTCTCACAGACATTCACCCACTCTCTCAGACATTCACCCACTCTCACAGACATTCACCCACTCTCACAGACATTCACCCACATTCAGACATTAACAGTATCTTTAACGAATGGTGAGCGCTGTGGCTTTATTTGGACACGGTTTGGGTTTTCACTCGTCTTGTATTCTTTGTTGAGCGCTCGTATACATTTTTTAAAGTTATAGACGGATGGAGGCTTTTTAGGTTCTCTGCGTTCATTCTAAAGGCCTCCAGAACTCCATCAGTGGATCATTGTTGTAGCCGTAACTCAAGCTGGTCAGGGAAATAGTCTTTGGAAATGTTTTGCGGTGTAACCAGAGGCCTGGCAGTCCAGCGCCGCGAGTGTCCATGTTCTGAACCGTGGAATTATTTCATTGCTGTGGCAACTTCTGAGACTTCACTCCCCTTCACACATAACCCAAAATAAACCAGGTGTGTGATGTAAATGATCCCGGAGCTGTCTGACCTGAACGAGGAGACAGCAGCATACCTGTTTGTTTGTGATGTCGTGGGAGATCTCCATTAATAGACGGTAACAGTAACGGTAAACGGGGCGGCGCTAGCCTCTATGGCTGATCTCCGGCTGTAGCCCCCGCCCAGCTGACCGTCCTTAAAATAAAGACCTTCCATCATAACACACGAATAAAAAGAAAGAAGGCAGATAAGGGAAGTGAATGTAAACAGCACAATTTGTTTGTAGTGTCAGAACCTAGGCGTGGTTTAACTGAGTGATTGATAGGGATAATAGGATGATTACAGTCATCATGGGAGTAAGAGAGCTGACCTTCCAGACAAACCCCGCGTACGCTCCGCCAGCAGAGAACAAACACAAAGACCCGTGGTCGTGGCAGCCGTGAGGTCAACCCGTGTGGGCGTCACATGACCGCGGTTAATCCCACAGCAGTTGTTCATAGTCACTTCTGTCTTTTGCAGCTTCATTCATTCATTCATGCTTGTGTTTAAATATTCAGTGGTGCAGAAGAATGTTAACAGCAGATCCACTTCATGTCCTCAGTAGCAGGAAACAAACACGGTTATTTGCAGAGCCCACAGCCGAGTCATGTTATCAACACCGGACACGTTGATCAGACTACCTTACCCAATCACGGGGCGCTGGGGAGTAGTACAGTTATGTAACCGCCGCTCGTCAGTGTTGTGATTTAAAAAAAGGAAAAGTGGAATGGCTGCGGGTGAAGAAGTGTCCCCCCAGCCAGCGACCCCCGTGAGAAAGAGATAGAAATATGCAAGGGCACAGGTCCTGGACGTGTGCAGCGCCGGAGAAACGTTCCTGTTATTCACGACGTGAACCTCCACGATATCTATCGTGTGAATGTTTGACTGAAGGAGAAACCTACGAGAAGGTGAAGGTGCGCAAACGAGAACAAGTTTGATTTTGTGCGTACCGACTGAGTTGACATTTGTCTGCCGTAGGAGAGAAATCATAGCGGTTAGCAAGTGGTTCACTAGCAGAAACCATGGCTTATGCTGCTTCCTGTTGCAATGTCATGTCGCCACAACGACGAACATCCTCAAGATTTGAGCTGTCGTTAGCAAGGAATAACTGTCTATCGTTATCGTAGTATACGTATAAGAGCTGCGCCGAGTCCAATCACTGATTTTTATAAAGTCCGGCCGATAAGGGTTTTTGTTCTTTCAAGTTTTAAAACCATAATTGACAGCAAACATAAAAACATCGGCTCGTGGCTAGCTTTAGCCGCTCCGCTAATGTTAGCTTCGTGAAACAGTGCAGCTTATTTTTTCTTCAATAGGTGGGTTTACATTGGACACGTTTCTCCTTTCTGAATGAAACCTTTCCGAATTTCAATGTCAGTCACCTGTTTACACGACCTGTGATCTTTTCTGACCCGGTGTTCACACACATCGACTCACTTAATCGGAAACGCTTTCACACACGCACAGACGATCCACATTCCTGTTCATAAGTTGGCGATAAGTCTTCGGTGAGCTTGGTGCCGACCGCCAACAAGCTGACTACCTCCTTGCAAAGGAACGAAAATCTAATTCGGAAAGGTTCTTTCCGTTCTGAAAGGCGTTTACATGCAGCATTTTCTTTACGATTAGACGTCTTTTCCAAATCTAATCTGAATTAGGCTGTCCATGTAAACCCACCTACTGGTGTTAAAAATGTGTTTCCGTCATTCAGGTGAAAGAGTTCAGAGCTGGGGAGATGTTTGTATCCGTGGTAGCTCATGCTTCACATCATATGACTTTTGATTTGAAGATTTTATTGTAGTAGATGGGAAAAGAATAATAACCCCAATAAGAACTGAAACTAAAATAAACGGACCTTCCTGCCTTCAGGGGATGTTCTGATCAATCAATCAATCTTTATTTATATAGCGCCAATTCACAACAACAGTTGTCTCAAGGTGCTTTCCAGAAAGAGCAGGTCTAGACCAGACTCTTTATATAATTATCTACAGGACCCAACAAATTCCTCCTTGAGCAGCACTTGGCGACAATGGCGAGAAAAAAATGCCCTTAACGGGCCGAAACCTCAAGCAGATCCAAGACTCAGGGTGGATGGCCTACCGCCATGACCGGTCGGGTTTGAAAAAAAAAATAGAGAGAGAGAGAGACGGGTGAGGAGAGATACAGACGGGGGAAAAGCAGCAAAGATATCAGCTACAATCCACTTTCTCCAACCGCTCCATGGTCGATAATAACATTAATATTAATGTAACATATAGTGACGGCTTATGGGGTAGTACTATACAATAATAATAATAATGATAACAACAATAATCATCATCATGAGCATCTTGTGATCATTGGACATCCAGCAGGTCCACAGCAGCAGAACCAGTCACCAACCATGTGACCTTACAGGGCGAGAAAACACAAAGAGTCCAGGGAAGAAGTGAAGTTAGTAACATGCATTTAATCCATTAAAATGCATTAAAGTGAGAGGGATGTATAAAGAGGGACAGTGAGAGAGGAAGAGAGAAAAGCTCGTAGCTTCATGGGAGATCCCATGCACCAAATGCCAGCCTTAATTATAAACTTTATCATAAAGGAAAGTTTTAAGCCTACTTCTAAATGTAGAGAGGGTCTCTGCCCCCCGAACCAAGATTGGAAGATGGTTCCACAGGACAGGAGCCTGATAGCTGAAGGTTCTGGCCCCATTCTACTTCTGGAGACTCTAGGTACTACAAGTAACCCTGCATGATGGGAGTGAAGAGTTCTGATTGGACAGTATGGAACTATGAGCTCCTTCAGATATGTTGGTTCTTACCGTTAAGGGTTTTGTACGTGACCAGAAGGATTTTGAATTCGATTCTAGATTTTACCGGGAGCCAATGAAGGGAAGTTAATACAGGAGAGATATGTTCTCTTAACCTGGTTCTGGTTCTGGTCAGCACACGTGCAGCAGCGTTCTGGATCAGCTGGAGGGTCTTCACAGACTTATTGGGACTACCTGCTAGTAGGGCATTACAGTAATCCAGCCTGGAAGTAACAAATGCATGAACTAACTTTTCTGCATCTTTTTGCGACAGAATGTGTCGTATTTTAGAAATATTACGCAAATGAAAAAAGGCAGTCCT
>VRLP01004741.1:0-44940 GCA_009660295.1 Lophius piscatorius
AGTGACTCAACCCAACTGTTTCTATGATGTCATCAGTCTGTTCTAGGATCAGATCCCATAGTGACTCAACCCAACTGTTTCTATGATGTCATCAGTCTGTTCTAGGATCAGATCCCATAGTGACTCAACCCAACTGTTTCTATGAGGTCATCAGTCTGTTCTAGGATCAGATCCCAGAGTGACTCAATGATGAGTCAATCATTTTTTTAATAGCACATTTCAACAACAGGGACAATTCAAAGTTCTTCAAACAAACCATCAACAACGCTGCGACAAATGTGCAAAAGAACATTAAGAGATAGTTAAAACAGATTAAAAAAATAATAATAATAAAACATTAACAAAGATTAACAAAATTAAAAAACAATGCTAGAAAAAAATGAATAAAATTAGGATGGAAGGAAATCACACATGTCAAACTCAAGGCCACATCTGACCCAACAAAACAATTATATCAGAGCCGCGAGAAAATACCTGGTTTCTATACTATCCGGCCTGCTGGCATACAACACATACACTAGACCATCCAAAGATCATTTAAGGTATTTGGACCAAATTACGTGAATTTCAGGTCGTTGAGAAAAACGGTTTGGTTCCCATTTCGAATGACGGCGCCGCAGTGCCGTCATTCGAAATGCCAGCAGGGTGGTAATAGAGACCCCTCTGTCCCTTTAAAAGATATCCCCCTCATGTATGATGACATAATGCAGATGGAATAATTCCACCCTGGTTCCTGGGAGGTGGGACCAGCGTCTCGCCTCCTCCAGCAGTAGGACAGTCAGGAAGCGGATGCGTAAAAAGATGAAAGGCTCGATAGCCACCGCCGGATTCAGCCGCTGTGATTTTGGGACTCTGGACATCTAGCTTAGATGCTCTGCATCTGTGAACTGCCCACAACCTGCCAGGCAGGCCAGCGTGGGGCTTTCTCTGTAATAGCTCTGACATATTCAACACAGCTCTGCTTGGCAGTTGTGGGGGGGCGGGGGGGTGAGGGGTGGGGGGGGGGGGGCTAGAGGTATAAATAGCAACAACATGGATACTCCACCGAAAACTCTCCATTCCTGATTCACCTGCAACCTGCAGGAAGGGGGGCGGCGGCGGCTTGCAAAAAAAATCCATGTCATGTTTCGGGTTCATGTGGCGCCGCTGCTGCATTTTTCTCTATCCAGATTTCTAAAAGGTCTCATCGCCTCCTCCTCCTCTTCCTCCTCCTCCTCCTCCTCCTTCTGAAAACCACCTACTGTCTCATTTCACAGCCATTGGGCGCTAAATTGAACCCTTTGATTTCCCATTCGCCTCTTTCATTTCGCCGCACGCAACCAAGTCTCATGTCCGCCCAAGACAGAGAGAGAGAGAGAGAAAGAGAGAGAGAGAGAGAGAGAGAGAGAACAGGGGGATCCGTTCAAGTGAAGCCAAACCTTCTGCCTGCCCAGTCGCCTGACACAAACATGATAACATTCCACTGGAGCACATCAAAGATTGGCATTATTCTGACTTTTCTAATAAAAAAAACAGCTGTAGCACGCGGCGTACTGATCCGTTCAGAGGAAGGGGAAACCTGTGGAGGGACGCGTCCTCCTTCATCTTCGACCCTCCGCGGTTACCTCCAGGGTAAAGTTGCGATACTAAAAAGACATGAAGGCCGACGCTTTGGTTCAAGAGCGTTTGCGTTTTGATTAGCTGTCAAGAAAAATCCATCTGTGGCGAAGGCGTGTTTCACTGCCCGTCAATTCTGTCACGAACTCTGGATGGATTAAATCCAGTCAGGGTTCGTTCTCACACAATACAGCTGCCCTCAGAAAACTTCACCGACACTGACATCTATGTCATGGAACGAGGTCCTGGACTTCAAAGGGTATATCCGAAAAAGCCCCCAATCCCCTGTGTTGTACGAGCAAACCCCCCTGATTGATCTCATTAATAATCTCAAACAGTCCACATTCACTCAACCTAACTGTTTCTATGAAGTCAGCAGTCTGTTCTGGGATCAGATCCCATAGTGACTCAATAATGATGATAAATACAGTTAAACTAGTTTTTCTGATCTCAGGAATAAATCAACACATTTTTCTTGTGTCGATTCATTTCGGCCTGTTTGGACAAAATCGGACACATGGGGAAGATCCTGAAACTGTGTTGTTTTTTTTAAATAAATTAAAAAAAGCCTCCATAGTGAGTAGAATATGAACTGTTAGAGTGAAATATGATAATAATTAAAGATAGATCTCCTTAAGTCCATTCCTAGGCACCAAATCGGACCAACTGGTTGTCATAAAACATCACAATCCATCAAAAGTTTGAAGTTTATCTTCTACCCGGAGACAGCGGCGGAGAAATCTGATTGGATAAAATGAAAGTGGAATTTATCTGAGTTCGCTGGAAACAACCAGGAGGGGAAACAATGAAATAACACGAATGTACCGACAGGAATAAACAATTAAACTACATGTAGCCTCAAACAAAACCTTTATTAAATGATGAAAATATCATTTTCCCTGATTCTGACAACGTCCTGACGGATCACCAGTGATGAAATCCAACTTGGTCCAGAGATAGAAGAGTGAGTTTTCATTTTATTCACGGCACATACAGGAACTCTTGATTTGACATAAACTCTCTCTGCAGCTTCTGCAACGTCTTTTATGTTAATCATTTGGATTCCAAATGTTGATCTTCCAGAGAAGGGAACGCTGATAAGCTCACATTCATTATAAATGCGCCCCGGTGTTGCAGCCCGGCACCTCCTGCTGAGCTGCAGAGATTTAAAAAATAAATAAATATATATGAAAAAAAGATGCCCTGGAAAGTTGAGGGAAAAAAAAAAATCAACTTTATGCAAATTTGCTCTGATGCAATGCAGGCAACAACCCTGGGAGGGCGAGCCTCGCTCTTTTCAACGCCTGCCAAAACAGAAGCTCAGAGTTGATTACTATTCGGTTCCACTGTTGGGAACACATCCAGCACAGAGGGCCATAACGCCAATCAGACTTGTCAGCTCTGATGACACTGTTGTATTAGAATGGCTTGGACACGATCACGACGAGGTCTAAAAGGCCGGAAACAAAGCCATTCATGCATTTCTATAACGCTTATGTTCACGCAGGGCCTCAGGGGGGCTGGAGCCTGTAACAGCCTACGCTGGGTGAGAGACCGGGTACACGCTGGACAAGAGACCAGTTCTTCACAGTGTCAGTACACGGAGATACAAACATCCATATTTATACACTCCAAAAACTCACAATCTTACCTCCAAAATCAAAATATCTTATTGCGCTTGATTTAAAACACAATTAATGAGAAAAGGAACTTTTCACTGAGGTAAAGGGACTTTTTCTTTTTAGACAGTTAAAAATCTTGTTTGGTCAAAGAATCTTGAAAAATATCCCAAAAGCTCAAATTTAGTATTTCCAGCTGACTTAGAGAGAAAATGTCATCGTAAGAAAAAAGAAGCTTAAGTATGAGTCTTTAATCTTATTTCAAAGTCGTAATGGTCTTAAATCTAGAAAAATAAATAGAAACTTTATAAATCTTCACAGGGAAAAATGTCTGAGGTGGATACGGAAATGTAGTTTTTTGGGGGGGGTTTTAAATACAAGAAAAATTTTGCAAAAAATGCACATATCACAATTACAAATAAACAACAAATGAAAGTGATAGTGTGATCTAATGAGAAGAAAAAAAGGGGAAATAACAAAATTCTAAGTGTTGCTGGTTGATTCTGAGTCACAAAACCTCCTAATATCAGAAAAATAGAGTTAAAATTAGAATAACTGATTGGCCGAATTCATCAATCGAAGATTCCCGACACCTCTAATTATCAATGTTATCATTATTATCAATATTATTATTAATAATATTGATAATAATAATCCACCTCAAGGCTGTTTGGTGTATGTCCACATGGAACATAAGGAAGATGCCAACTCTAGATGAACTTTTATGTCGTCATCAAATATGCCTAATCTGTTACAGATAGTGTTAAGGTGTCGTGTTGTTTAAAATATGTCTATTTATTCATGAGAGAATTAAATCCATTTCCTTCCCATCTCCTCTAGTTCTGCATACTTTTCCGTTTTGACGCCAACGTATCAGATCGGAGATCTTTTTCTGCCAAAGATCCAGCGAACCAAGCAGCCCCTTTGACGCCGTTCTTAAAATATCATTATAATCCCATCATTCTCTCAGACTTATTTACCCAACTCACAAACTCCCACCACAACAACCGGGAGGTTAAATTGAACATTTTCATCAACCCCCCGCTGGCTTTCCTCCAACAACACTTGTAACGAGACTCGGTGGGATTCTGTCTGATTTCTAAGTACGAGTTCACCACTGCAATATAGTGATGGATGGTGATGACGGATTTATGGTCGGGACATCTCATCAGGAGAAGATCTGAGATCATCAAAGAAAAAGAAAAACATGGAAAAAAGGATTTCTTTGCATATTTTATTTATTGATTTCATGACAGTCAAGAATTTCGCTTAAAATCCTTTTTCTTCATGGAAAATAGTCGGTTATAATTAGATTGGCCCTTCTTTTTGATAAAGCATGTTTTTCTAAAAACCTATTCGACCCTCATTAAACTGTTTTTTGGTCGTATCAAGTTACATAATTCTGTTTACTAAGTCCACACATAAAAAAAAAACTACTTAGAGAATAGGACTTTCTCTGTAGCCATGGTTAATGCCTCCTCCTTTGTGTCCCCTCTGACTAGTGGTGTCCCCCAGGGCTCCTATCTTAGCCCCTTAGTTTTTAGCATACTAGCATATTATAGTGATTGGGTCAAATTATGAACCGGTTCAGTCACATTTTTCATTAAGAAATAGAAACTCAAAATGAGCTCAACCAAACAGTTGACAGGGACATTTAAGGGTTAAGGCCTTGGCCTCTTCCTTATAAGGAAAGTGACGATACATTATACCTGCAGTGATAAGAAGAAGAAGAAGAAGATATCCTTTATTTATCACAAACAGTCATACACAGTAAAACGTAGTAAAATTACTTCTCAGCATTTGACCCGCCCCTGAGGGAGCAGTGGGCGGAGCCTTTGAAGCTGCCGGGGAGCTAGAGTTTCAGGGTCTTGCTCAATGACCCTATGACAAGTCGACCCAGTCAGCTTCCAGTTAAATAAAGTACCAGTGCATGTAAACACATCAGCTTAATGTTATGCAAAAACAGTTACATCAAAGTATTCGAGGGATTCGTACCAGCGTACATGAATCCTAATCTTATGGAGTTTTTTTATGGAAAAAAAAATGTAACAGCTTGTGAAAAACATGTGACATTAAATATAAGTTGTGTTTTCTAAAAAAAAAAAAGGGAAGAAGATGTAGAATTCACATGTGATGAAATATTCTCATAGATCTCAGTGTGAGGAAGAACTGGGTTGATTTTGGTAAGGGTCAGTTGCATATTCCTGCCACTAGGTGGTGATTTATCTCCAAATGTTGTTCAGGCCATAATTTAAGTTGTAATTTAGTCCAAATCCGGTGCGTATGAATAAACTTGATGACATCCAGCTTGTCTGAATCCTGTTTTACTCGAATATGTTATATTTCACTCACGAGGGAGAGATTTTTCTTTTTTCTTTTTCCAGAAAAAAATGTATTTTTCGAACTTAACTCCCTAATCGATGGTCCGATAATGTCTAAAATTAACCTCAAATGAACCGCCTCTATATCTATCTGTCATAATTTACTTGAATAGTCCATATTTAACTCACTAGGGTAAGGTTTTTACAAAAAGAAAAAAAAAACAACACAGTTTGTGGTCGGACAAAGCCGACATAGAACATATGTTGGACTGAACGAGGCGTACAAAGTTTAATACCCGCTTCTTAAATGTCATACAGTTGGTTAAGAGGATGGAGGTACTTTCATTTCAACAGGTCAGACAACATAGACATTATACATGGCCAATCATCTTCGTCACTTCCACTGTAATCCTTCAAAATAAGAGCACTTAAAATGCATCGCTATTTAGGATTTTTAAACTTTAATGGAAAGTAATCGGTATCAGAACATCAGACTTTATAAAAAAAACGGTGATTGGCCAAGAAAGGTGCAATCGGTGCACCTCTAATAAAAAAGTTAATACCATAAATAGAACTTCAAAATTCATGCGAAACATTTTCACACGTGAGAAGGTTTGGAAACGTTGGCAAACCTCTTCCCTTCAGTCTCGTTTCTATTCGGCGCGCTGTTGATTAAGTGTTTGCAATTTTCAAGCCAATTGCCGTTGAATTATTGGATTAAAAAGCTTTGTAACACATGAAAAGCCGGT
This sequence comes from Lophius piscatorius, assembly GCA_009660295.1. NCBI lineage: Eukaryota > Metazoa > Chordata > Actinopteri > Lophiiformes > Lophiidae > Lophius > Lophius piscatorius. Next base: position 6,286 of record VRLP01004741.1, read on the forward strand.
TAGACAACCCAGCATGTGGCGGCGTATGAAATACCACTTGAAAACTCCACACTCCCCGCCGTCTGATGAAAATATGCACCATTACGGATAATTACGAAACTCCTCGTCTTCGGAGCAGAAGTGATGATGGTGTCTAGGTGGTCCAGCATCCACCACCTAGTTCTTTTGGGATTTTTCTTTTTTTTGTGGGTGCTAATTATTTCATGATATTTAACATTTAGAATTTAATATTAAACCCTTATCAAAGTGCCTTTTAACAATTGCAAGAGAAGTGTTGTACACCTACAGAATACAAAATGTTCTCTTTTCATTTGGTGCGAGACGTCCTGCATCGCAATGATCCGCTTCACCATGGGGGGCGCTGATACGCCGTCTCTTTAAATGTGACCCACTCCCTTCACCTGGTTCCCTCAAGCTCTTGTTACGCATTATCTCCATCTTTAGCCCTTTCCCCGCCCAGTCTTCGGAGATTCATCAACTTTAGTCTCGGCAGGGTAATCAGCCACCACCACCACCGCTAATATCCATATATAATATATATAATATCCATATGGCACATAAAAATCGTAATTTCCCTTTAAGAGCCGGAGTGCCAAAAAACTAGTTCTACGCTGTCATCCCTAACAGCAAGGGTTGTCCCCGAAAAGCCCCCGATCCCCTGCTTTGTCCAAGACATACGCCTGATTGAACTCCTCTGATTACAACTGAAGTTAAGTCTGAAAAACAGTGTTTGTCATGAAAAGGCTCCTCCCCTAATTGACCTATCAGAATAAAATATATACAACTGACCTTTCCCCCAAATCAATCCAGTTCTTCCTCGCACTGAGGTCGATGGGGGAATCAAATTTGAAAAGGATCAATGCAAAAAAAGGTTTTTGAGTTATCCTGACTTTTCCAGGGCTGTAATAAATTCTGTTATCTCCTTTATCGCTGCGTTTATTGAGAATGTGTAACTTTAAGTTCTCTAAGTTCATTAACTCCACCTAAATGCATTTGTCGAAGCTTCATGGTCAGGAATGATAATCCAGACACAAACTTGCTTCCAAATAGATTGGATTGAGAGTTAAGTCACGACGCTTTGTTATTTTGTTGTTGTTTTTTGTTGTTTGTTTTTATAAAAGGCGGAGAAATCAAGTTTGGGAAACTTTACTTTCAGTATTGGTGTTTCAAGTTGAGTTTTCGACCCACAGTTCCGTTTAGAATTTGTTTGTTTTTCTGCTTTGAACAAATTGCAGGCTGCACCGAAGCCCCTTGAGTGCTTCCAAGAAGTGGGAGATGTCAGAGTCGGCAATTTTGCTTTTCATCACACACCTTTTTATTCTTCACAACGTTATTCTCCCAACAGCGTGAGGCGTCCTAAAGCAACGTGTGTGAGTTGTGAATTGAACCTCCGTGATGACTTCTTCGCTGCCACTTGTTACTCCAGTGGAAAAGAATGAAATGCTGTTACCGGTATATCGACTGATTTCCGTTGCGACCGTAAAATCAATAGTTTTTATTACCAGATGAGTGATGTAATGCTGTTTTCCCCGAACCATAAACACACTCTCCTGAGAATTTTCTTAACCTCGGGCAAACTGATGCTATATTTTTTAGGTGAGGTAATTCCTGTTTAGAGCTTTCGGTAATTTAGATAATCCGGTATAACTTGTGGACTTTTCTTTTTAAAGTCAGATTTCCTGACTTAATCATAAAATACGATAACTGCCGGTTTAGATAAAAGCTGGTATTTGTCCATAATTGTCCCCCTCTCAGCTATTTCCTGTCTGCGGATGAGTTTTACAACCTGCAGGAGTGGAAAAAAGCTTAATCACATCATCGTCACTCTAGGGCGTTACATTTCACAGCGCCCACACTGACGACACTCTGACAGCTGTCACTCGCAGCATTAGATAAGTCCCGCCCACATAGAAAGGCTGAATCATCTGCAGCTCAATCACAAAATAAAAAACAGGACAGGACTCAAATTGGCCACGTTTAATCTCGGAGGTATTGTGACAATTTATTCTTATTTTATTCACAGGTTTATAGTTCCTGAACAAACCGAGGGGGTGGAAAATAGTCAAACTACAGATAAAATTCAAAATAGACCAGCATAGCTAGTTTTTTATCTCCCTCTCTATCAGCAGTTTTTCACAGAATCATTTCCAATGAAACAATTTTTATTCAACGGCATCAATAATATATAAATTGACAAAAAGAAAACTTTTAAATAATCCTTGGTAAATGGTTGGGCTGATTTGGCCGTTTCTACCATAATAAAACAGTAAAATTCGGACGGGTCCTCCTGGTATCTGTTACTGCAGTCAGGAGTAGCTGCGCCTCAGAAAACAGTCAGTCATTTTCACATTAAATGTTACTTAATGTGTTTTCTTGTTTTATACGTAGCAGTACTTCTTGTTTTTTGTACATGACCTCATCTTTCAGATTGTCCATCACCATAACAAACGAAAAAGGGCTCAGAGCTTATCCTTGGTGCGGTCCCACCGCCACCTGTCTGTCACAGATAACTCCTGACACACTTCTCCAACCACTCCACCCTATCTTCACTCACTTCTTCACCTCTTTTCCACACTCCCTGTTGCTCTGAACAAGTTAACCCTTAGTACTGGAATATTCACTCATTAGAAACAAAACGATTAATATTTTAAGATGTTCAGACATTATCGCACAATAAAGATTTTTAAATTCAAAATTTCGGCCATTTTTGGAATCTACCAAAAACGATTTAGCCTTAACGTAGTTGTTGACTACAAATGCACGGTTTACTTTTCCACCTTTGTTTATTTTCCCAAACTTAAGTGGATGTTTGATTTGATTCCGGTAAAACTGCTGTAATGTTTTTTTTTACATATAATTATTTTATATTATTTATTTATACATTTTATTTAACCTTTTGTGTCAGCAGTGATGCAATGCAACATGAAAGGACTAACTTCCTGTTGTTATAAAAACCTGTTTGCTTTAACATTCTGTTATAAAAGCAGTAAAGTTCATTAAAAGACATTTAGGAAGGAAAAATTCACCTTTATAGTTTTTATTGTTAGTTTGCACCTGCCTAAAACAAACTAAAGTTTAATCTGAAAGCTGGAAGAAAAAAAAGAGCCATTCAGTAATTGTGTTTTTATTTTTATTTTTTACTCCGGGAGAAAAAAATTATCGGATTTATCGGCGATTATTGAAACGATTAATCTAAATAGTCGTGAGTTGCAGCCCCGAAGAAAGTCTGAGTACCCAAATTTGAGAACCTACAGATTCCGATACGACGTCTTTGGTGATCACCTTTTACTTTGCGTACGTGTTTTATTTTCAGCGTTGTACTTACTCTGAAGCCGAGGTCGGAGATGCCGTGAAACATTCTCGCGCGTAGCCTTGTTAGCCGAGTGTGATGGATATATCTGCTATTTGAGTTTGAGTAAACCGAGAAGGAGATGACATCCTGCATCATCTCCAGCCCATAACGGCTGATCATCAAGAGTCGTATACGGAGACGTGTTTGTCTCCGGCGCCGCCGCTGCTGCTGAAGAAACACGTAACAGTTTGGAGAATCACTTCCTCCGATAGCTACAGCCGAGATGAGAATAGGACTTTTTTCGCTGGCGTACGATACGCCGCGGAGTGTTTATTCTGGATAAGCGCTCCTGTTGTTTTTACAGTCTTTGTACATTTTTGTTGTTCCCTGCAAATATAGTTTCCAACAGTTTCCCACTAAAACTCTTAGCATTAGCAGAGTTTTGTGCTTAATTATATTGCTTTCATTAAAGGAAATGTAACAAAAGTTCATTCAGGGTTATCTGAGCTGCCCACAGTTTTTAAAACTCTCAACATTGTTATTGTGAGCACTCCTCCTCCTCTTCCTCCTCCTCATCCAATCCACCGGCGTACATTTTATTTGAACTTTCAACATCATAAATAGTAAACTAATTAGAGATGCATCGATTGCCATTTTTTAGGCCAATTACCGATTTTTCGGTATAAAAATGTCGGAACAAACAAGTTTTCCTGTTTATCCGAATGAAACAGCAACACTTTTAATTTTTCCGCCTCAGCTGGTGAACAGATTAGACCGAATGAGATATTATGAGTAGATTGGTGAGCTTCGTATTAAACAGAACGATAGGAAGGAAGATGAAATTTAAGTTTTCTTTCCAATAAAGAATAACTTCCCTCTGATTGTCAGGGACTGAAAACAACACCTGACAAATGTGGCCTGTACTCTAACGCCAGGGAAGTTTGCTGGACAGCAAATCGACGAAGAGTTGAGGTTCTTCACGTGGGAAAAAATGTTTGGATCAGAAACCACGGGAGCTCAGTTAAAAAGATAAAGGATCAATTCAGTCCTTATTGACAGGAAAATGTTTGGTTTCTCCTGGAATGGTTCCAAATTCAGACTTCAGATCATTTTAGCGTTAAACAGGTAGGTTATATTCCAGAAAAGTCCCCAATCCGCTGCGTTGTACACACAATCCCCCCTGATCGAACTGCTCCCAAGGATCCATATTCACTCGACCTATTTCTATGATGTCATCAGTCTGCTCTAGGATCAGATCCCAGAGTGACTCAATCATGAAGATAAATATAGTTAACTAGTTTTTCTGAGCTCAGGAATAAAACATGACAGAGTTCTTTGCATCAATATAGGAGATAAATTAAGACGTAATTAGACTAAGGCATTTTTTTTTTAACAAAGATCTCCCCTTAAGAAGTAAAGTATGAATAATTATAGTGAAATAACATTTATACAAGATAAATCTCCTTGTGTTGATTCATAGGAACCAATTTGGACCTAATCCGACATATGGTTGGGAAGCTAACGAAACACCAGAGTGAGTGAAATGTAAATTATTACATTCAAATTTGACCATTACAAGTTCGAGCTCTTAGATTCATATGTGTCAAATTTGAACTGAACTGGACAAATAGTTGGGAAATGATGTCTGAAAACAGCGTTTTTCAAGAAAAGCTCCCCCTAGTGAGTAAAATATGAACTGTTAGAGTGAAATATGATACAAATAAAAGGTTAGATCGCCATAAGTCGATTCATATGCACCAAATGTGGACCAAATCGGACCAACGGTTGAGAAATTATGTTCCTAACAAATTGGAGGGAGATAGAGTTCTCCCTAGTGGCGGAAATATGCAACTGACGTTTCCCCAAATCAATCCAGCTCTTCCTCGCACTAAGCTTCTATGAAGGTGTAAAATATAAAAAATGATGCATGAATCAGTTTTTGAACCTGTAGGAGGTATGTGTCCCTGACTTTTCAGGGATAGATAATAAACCAGTGGATTATAATAATATTATATTAATAATATTATAGAAATAATATCTGGCTTGAACCAAGGACGAGGACAAAATGAGGAAATATTACATAAACAGATTTTCCTACTCCGGCTATGTGACGGTTAATGACATCATATTTCAGACATCTCTCTACCTCAAAACACGACAACGACCAACGACATCAAACATCTTTTCAACTCTGGCGAGTTTCGTCAAAGTTTTTCCGTCGTCGTCAGAACCTCGATTCCTTCACATCCCAGTGATTCGCCCGAGTCGTAACAAATCCAATGTCCCGCCAGAGACGCCGTGAGGCTGTGGACTCCACACATCAGGAATGGAAAAACAAGGGCAGAATTCAGAACTTTAAACTCATACGGAGCTACAAAATCCATCTGATGACCTTCAGAGAAAAGGTCATTTTCGTCGCCATCAGAAGTTTCGATCGTCCGTACGCCGGTCATGTGACCACGGATCCTTCGTGTTAACGCGATAACGCAAATACTGTTTTGTGGCTCATCTCCGTGATCTTAGTGAGAGGAAGAACCGGATTGATGCTGAGAAAGGTCAGTTGCACGACTCTGGCACTAGGGGGCGCTTTATATTCAGACGTTTTTGGGTCATAATTTCTCAACCGTTGGTCTGATTCAGTCCAAATTTGGTGCTGATTAACAAATGGAGGAGATCCATCTTCTTATGAATGCTAGTTTACCCTAAGAGTTCATATTTTACTCGCTAGGAGGAAGTTTTTCACAAAATGGTCCAAAAAGATGTTTTTTTGTTTTAAAAAAAAGCCCCTTAGCGAGTGACCGATGAACAATTACAGTAAAATCAGACAAATAGGAGATAGATCTCCTCCAGGAGGTCAATTTGGACCAAAGGTTAGGAAGTTATGTCCCTAAAAACTGTGTTTTTAATCAGAAAAGCTTAAAGAGGAACAAAGACTGTTCAGTAAAAATCAATGGTAAATATAGGGCATATAGAATATTTAAAGAAACTAAGGGAACACTCACGCCCTTTAATTTTATTACACCAGTTTATGAACTGTATTAGAGTCAATTATCAAGTAGATTCCTAAATCAATCCAGTTCTTCCTCGAACAAAGGTCTATGTGGGTATATTTAAAGTCCAAGAATGTCTGAAGCTCGTGCAAAAAATGCCAGATGATACCAGTTTAAATTAATTTGAGGAATATAACCTTTTCAGGTAGGTGTAAGAAAGCCTCCGGTCGACGGCCTCGCAACTAATGAGCGTCACATCGTCTTCACCAGCAGCAAGAGGAAGAGGAGGAGGTGGATAGACAACCTGCTGCCTCATTTATCTCATCACCGAACCAGAGGAAACACAATTGGTGTTGGTTTTGCTCAGAATGCGGAGTCTCGGGTCCGACGGGACGACAAAACAAAACGATGACGTCATAATTGTTAATAGTAATCATTATAATTTGCAAACACGTCAAAATCACCTTCATCCCAGATCGGAAGTGTTCCATTTGACAGAAACGTCAGATTTGCTCCCGTTTGGCAGCTGCGACTTTCATGACACCGAAGCTGCACTTATTCTGTCAATCATAATGCCATAACATTATGACCACTGACTGGTGACGGTGATGTTTATATCAGGCGGCATGTGACAGTTTTTTTTTCCTGATGTCGGCGCTGGAAGCAGGAAAACGGGAAAGTTTGAGCATCTGAGCGGATTGGATATGGTCACAACTGTGATGGCTGGATAAGTGGGTCAGAGCGTCTCGGGAACTCGCCGTGTCCTTGGGTGGCTGTGACAACATACAATACAACGGTGGGATAACAGAGACACCAGATGATGATCAAATCACATTTATTTTTATAACAAATTTCATGAATGCATCACTCAGCCAGTTTAAAAATAAAAAACCCAAGCGGAAGCATCCTGCGGTGTCTTCGCCGGGGAATATGCTAATATGAATTTGTTTTCCCTGCTGTGGGTTCACAGTCAGGCTTTTTCTGGGTTTTCCTTCCTTTTTGACGGCAGAGTTGGATAAAGAGCTCTTTGCGTGACGGATGCACTTGTTTCGCTCTCAATAAACCGGCTTCAGTGAATTCCACTGGTGGATTATTCTGGTGACAGCATATGTGAGGAGATGCTGACGTCTATTTTCTAATGTGAACCATCTGTTGTGTGTCAATCACTGATTAATTGGATGACAGGAGAGGCGGGTCCTACTGTCCAACCAAAGTCTTTCTCCGTCTCTCTCTCTCTCTTTGTGTGTGTCGCTCTCTCTCTCTCTCTCTCTCTCTGTTTCTCTCTGACTCTCTCGCTCTCTGTGTCTCTCTCTCTTTTTGTGTCGCTCTCCCTCCTTTGTCTGTGTCTCTCTCTCTCTCTGTCTCTCGCCCTCTGTGTCTGACTCTAACTCTCTTGTTCTCTGTCTCTCTCTCTGTGTGTGTCTCTCTCTCTCTCTCTCTCTCTCTCTCTCAAAATAACCCTTTTTTGTTGTCGTCACTATGTTGTCTACAATTGAGGCAAAGAAAACAAATATATAGTAAGGTACTGTAATCAGCACGTCGCCATTCATAGATCATTTAGGGGGTTTGATGTTTTTGAGGTTGTTTATCCTTTTTGAACATGTCTGTATTTATGCGAAAAAAGCAACAATAGAAAATAATGTTAGGGGAAAAAAAAAAAAGTTTTCAGGGTACTACTCCGAAATTTGAATATTTCCAATACTAGGACGAAGTTTTTTTTTTCATTTATTGGCCCGATTTATTTTGCCTCACCTTTATAGCCCCGAAAAGTCTGGGATATTACGAAATTGTCATCGTCGCCGCAGATCGTTCGTGTTATCGCAATAAACTGTAAAACAATTTCATCGATTATTTTCAAATTTTATACATCCATAGATCTTAATGTGAGGAAGAACTGCAGCCATTTTAGGGAAAGGTCAGTTTCATATTTCCGACACCAGGGGGAGCCTTAATTTCTCAGCCGTTTGTCGGATTTAGTCCAAATTTGGCGCAAATTGAACAATAACTGATCCGATCACCAGCTCAAGCTCCAGCGCTGCGCTTGACGTGCAACTAGAACTGCTCGCCACTTATTACGGCACCAGCTTCTCCTTCGTCTTTCGCAGCAGAATCTCAGCGGAGCCATCGGGGTCAACGAAGGCCTCGAACGCAACACGAAGGTGTCGAACAGATCACAACACAAACATCCTCTCCAGCTATCCAAAGGTCCACTTCTCCCTGCTGGATTAGCCTCCTCCCACACTATCTAGCTGCTGCACCTTGACCCCGGGAGGGAGCCGCCTGGAGTCGGAGTCCGAGAGTGCGTCTCGAGTAGAAAGGGGAGGTTGTGTTTCCTGTATCGCTTCCAGCCCTTAAATCTTGGAGAGCTTCAACGCGGCAGAGTCGGCCAAGATGTCCTGCCTTCATTCATACCGAGCCAAACAGCCAGTGGAGCACAGAGCCAAGAATAACACACACACACACACACAGAAGAACACACACACACACACACACACACACACACAGAAGAACACACACACACACACACGTACACACACACGCACACACACACACACGCACAAACACACACACGCACACACACGCACACGCACACACACACACAAGAACACACACACACACACACGTACACACACACACACGCACACACACACACACGCACACGCACACACACACACAAGAACACACACACACACACTCACACACACACGGCGTGCTTTCTTATTTGGCATTCAAGCCGCTGATGTTGTTTTTTAACCGGGTCTTTAAATCTGAATATTCTCACTCCAGAAAAAGAACATATCTCCTCAGGACATGTAGATGGAAACGACAGTCAAAGATCTCCAGTCACAGTTTCAGGCGAGTTTATGCCTGTGAAGAATGACACTAAAAAAAAGAATAATAAATAAATAAATAAATAATAATTCATTGTTTCCTGTCCCAAAATAAAAATGAAGAAGAAACCCTGAAGCCTGCAGGTGTTTTTTTTCCCACGCAGCCGACTAGAGTGTTGTTGTCTCTGTTCGCTTTCTACAACGGAGGATCCATCTGGTTTCTGTAGGGGGCTGGAGCCCATGCCAGCTGACAACATCCAACAAGAGGGCGGGTTCATCCTGGATGGGTCACTAACTCATCATTCATGCTCACCCTCACACCTACAGAGCAGCAGAATCTTCTCGGTCCAAACCCACCTGGTGACCCGGAGTCTGAATATTACTCCTCGTGTTGTTGTGGGTTCTTACCCGGTACTTCGTCTTCCTCCAACAATCCACAAACACACACAAAATGATAGGAAGCTGGTGGTAAAAACGACAGATTTGATGAAATCAGAAACTGTAAAAAAAAAAAAAAGGAATTTGCTCAGAATTTGATCGATAAGAACTTTTTGAAAATGATTTAAAACGTTTCAATCTGCAGGTACGTAAAACTTGGAGGATGACTTTTGGTTTTGGTCGAGCTCATGTTCAGTCTTTATTTCTTACTAAAACATGTGACTGAACTGTTTACACTCTGACCCAGTAGCAGGATTTAAATGCCAAAGAGTAAGGGGCCAAGGACGGAGCCCTGGGGGACACCACAGGTCAAAGGGGCGACTGAAGAGGAGGCGTTAATCCTGTCAACTGAGAAAGTTCTATAAACGTAAATTATGTACTTTGATACAACAACAAAAAAGTCTAATAATGGTCAAATGTTGTTTTTTTTCTGACTTTCCCCAAAAACATCATGAAATAATATTTATAAACTCTATACTGCGCTTGATTGCGACGTGCTACTGGGTCCTTGAGCAAGACCCCGAAACCCCCACTTGTGTCTGTGCTGTGGAAAACAGCGCCATAAATAAAGTCAGAGCTATTATAACTAATATATTAATAATAACGACTATCATATGGATCCTTTTTCCGTACAAAAACAAACAAACAACAGAACCAACAACTTTTCCAGCGCTTCTCACTCAGCCTCTGCTTCAAAACCTGATCAGCATCCAAGAGAGGAGTTCCTCCTCAAACAAGGACAAGGACCTCATCTGAACATCTGAACATCTGAACATCTGAACATCTGAACATCTGAACATCTGAACATCTGCTAATATCAACATTGTGTTGTTCTATTTCTCAGAGCGACTCATCCTGCCGGCTGCAGCGTCGGGATCCAGGATCCCACCTGAGATCCCTCAGCCTCCAGCTTCTTCTTCTTTTTTTATTTTGGCATCACTGCATGTCGGTGGAAACAGCAGAAGAATCCGGCGTTTTCGCTCATGCGTGACAAGAAAACACCTGCTGCCTGAGACAAATTAAAGGTGGAGTCATGATGAGAGGAAGAACCCTGGAGTCTTCGCCCCCACCCCCCCCAGCATCTGCCCTTCATACTCTGACACCTAAAGGTGCGCCTGTGTGCTCTCACCCTGACTACTGACAGAGGGGCGCGTGCGTGTGTCCGCCCCGCAGAAGACAAAGACGTTTCAGAACTTCAGTCTAATAATGTGTGAGGAACTGTCAGCGCGCGCGTGCGTGTGCGCGCGTGTGCGTTACCTCGAAACAGGAAGGCTTTGCTGGTGTTGTGAAGTCCAGCCACTTGGGTAATTCCATAGGTGGCGTTAGCCAGGTCAAGTTCATTGATGATATCGATCTGGTAGTCTTGATCTGATCCGAAAGCCAAAGCTGGAGGAGAGACATGAGGGGGAGAGAATTAAAAACCTGAGAAGGGATTTTACCCACAATCCCAATTGACTTTTCCTTTTTCTCTCTCTCTCTCTCTCCAAAAATAGACACATTGCACTGATTAGCTGTTTTCCAGCATATTAAAACGAAGTCAAAATTCAAATTACTGCGTGCGCCGCTAAAACAGCCCCACGAAGATACCTGTGCTCATCCACGGACCTCACGCGCGCAGCCTGATTATTCTTTTTATTCTTACAAAAAAACATTATTGTACAAATGTGCATGTGATCAAAAAAAAAAAAGACCGAAAGCCACTACAGGGAAAAAAGATAACTGTCATGATGCGCAGTGGGAAGATGTAAAAAAAAAAAAAAAAAAAGAAAAAAGAAGGGCAACAACATTCCACATGGCGTCACGACACTTTGTACTAACCTGGTTTGGTAAAAAAGGAAAGGGGGAACAAAAAAGCCACGTAAATATCCATTTGTGCTGGAGTTCCGTTGTACAGAGTCCTCAGCTGTGCGCGTTCACACCGACCCACTCAGCTCCGTCTGGAGATGTGCGCAGCTCCGGCTTCCACTGGATGTGAGGGAACGGAGGAATGATCCATCCTACAGGTGGATGGGGGTGTCATCGATGCAAAACCGACCCAGATAGCGCGGTTTCATTGCGTCAAATCGAGCACTGCGTGACGTCATCAGCGGTCAATCATCCGTTTATTCTGATCGTTTTTTAATCCGGAGTGCATGAGGATAATCTCAGAAGGATCTCAGCCAGTCATCTTTATGGTTCCCCCCAGGTCGGACACAACCAACTCCCTGATTTTGGAGGTGGGAAAAAAGACTCTTCAAAGCAAAGTCAGAGAATAAGTGGGAATTCTCTTAAATATTATGGCAGTCTGCTCTCATTTATCAAAAAATATGGAATATTCAACACATTTGTATTATCTATACATACATAAATATACATATCTATAAAAATAAATTGCAAAAACTAGGCAGAAGCTCTAGTTAATTTACTTTAAGTTAGTTTACTTTATAATTTTTTCTGCTGTGATTGTTTTTTGGGCGTTTTTCTGACATTTCAAACTCAGGTCGTAGAATATCTCAACAATTAAAAACAACTTGTAATATTGTGTCACAAAAAGTGTCCTATGTCCTTGTTTATTTATTTTTTTATCACACCGACATCAGATGGGGGGAAAAGAAAATCATGTATTCTAGATTGTTAGATTTTAATTCTTAGCTTCGAAACTAGTGGTGCGACAATTTCGCAGCTAAGAAACACAAAGATCGCAATTTATCACACCAGTAAAGACCAAATAAAGATCTGAGGAAAAAGTTTGACACGACCAACTCAATCACAAAATTGAATCACCCTGTGGAACATTGCAAGTTGAGAAGCTAAGGTTAGCAAAGCGGCTAACGTTAGGAGAGCGGCTGAAGCTAGCGGGAGCTCAGAGTCGGCCATCAACCCTGAAAGCCTTAAAGAAAAAAAGTCCAATATATAATGTATAACATATAATGGACTGAACGAGGCGTACAAAGTTTTATTTTCACTTCGAAATGTCATAAAGGACGGAGGGAACGTTCATTTCAACAGGTCAGAACACATAAACAAGGCCGATCACTTTAAATGTAATCCTTTTTAGCAAGAACACTTAAAATACTATTACTCATTATGATTTTTAAACCTCAATTGAAAAGTATCTTTCAAAATCGGTATCGGGGATTTTTTTACAAGAAAATTGCAAATCGGTGAATCTCCACTCGAAACTGGTGTTTTAAAATTTCTAAATATTTTCCTGTAATGTTATGGCGAGGACAGAACTGATGTTTGTTAACATCGTTACGTCAGTAGAAAAGTAAAAATAGCATCACTATGTGATTTATCAGGGCGGTTTCAGGAGAAGGAAATGTGTCTTCTGAGCTGGGTAAACGGGCGGCTGTAGCTCAGTGGGTGAGCGACCGTCTGCTGATCGGAAGGTTGTCGGTTCGAACCCCAGCATGTCAACATGACTTAGGGTCTTAAGCAAGACCCTGTACCCAAAATGCTCCACAGATGCTTCAAAGGAGCTGCTCCCTCAGGATGGAACAAACATAGAGAACTTCAATCTCCCCCGGGATAAACAAAGAATTATCTATATATAATATATCTGTAATAAAAAGATGTATATCTATGATATATCTGTAATAGATATATATCTATGATATATCTGTAATAGATGTATATCTATGATATATCTGTAATAGATGTATATCTATGATATATCTGTAATAGATAGATGTATATCTATAATATATCTGTAATAAAAAGATATATATCTATGATATATCTGTAATAGATGTATATCTATGATATATCTGTAATAGATGTATATCTATGATATATCTGTAATAGATATATATCTATGATATATCTGTAATAGATAGATGTATATCTATAATATGTAGATTAGATGCATATCTATAATATATCTGTCGTAAAAAAGATCGTGGGCTTTAGGTAAACAAAGAGGTTTTCCAAAGTATTAAAATCCTGAATGTAAACTAATATTTGATGGCAAAGATCAGAAATGATGCTGGTAATAAAACGTAACTCAATAAAAGTGGAAAATGTCTTTAATATATTTTATGGCAGTTTGAAGAGGCAGACGTTCAGAGGATGTGAGGGGGGGGTGTAGGGGGGTCTGGACCCCTCATCCTTTAGGTTTCCTCTGTGTGATGAATCTGTAGAGACACAATATCCAATATGATCCATACAGCATCCCCCCAGTTGTTTCCTTCACCCCCCCAGAACCACCCCCCATCTTCCTTCATCTTCCTCCTGCTTCTCCTTCTCCCCGCCTCAGAGCATTCCTGGGATTTATAAGCAGCGCTCCATCGTTCCTCTTCTCTCTGGGGCCCGTCCTTATTGAGGACCATTAATCTTACCTGCGTGTTTGTGCACACCGTCAGGCTGTCTGGGTTACCGGCGTCGTCGCCAGCGAGGAGGCTGTGGTGTGATGCGTTACAGGGGCGCTGTACTGTCTGCTGTGGGACACAGGTCACTGTTGCGACCTCTTTAATTAGACAGGAAACAATCGCAGCGTTCAGGGAGACCTTCCTGAAGTACGAAAAAAATCTGCCAAAAGAAGAAGTGAAAATTAACTCGTAATTCTTTCTTAAAATAAGACGTGAAATTTAGGTAAAGCAAATGTTAAAATGAGCCGTAAATCTAATATTTAACTATATTTTACTAATATTAGTAGGTTTGTGTCTCAGAATCAGCCAGTTATACTTAGAATATCATTTAATATCCTTTCTTAAAAACTTTTACAGGTTCTTTTGACCTTTGAACAAACAAACAGACCACCGGGCAGCAAAGAAGAGCGACTAGCCATTTTATTCCTTTTCAGGAATCAAATGCAGAACCTTTGGGTTAACGTGAGTTACTCAAAAAACTATTTCATGGCTCGTTTTGAAATATTTGATGCCCACATCCACCTAAGTGCGTGTAAGATTTGACTTTGGGAAAGGTCAGTTGCACATTTCTACCACTAGTGGGAGCATTATCTCCAAAATCAAAGTTTGTGGGCCATAATTTCGCAACCGTTTTTCAAATTCAGTGAACAAACATTGAGGTAGAGGGAGAGAAATGAGGAAGAATGACTGACGGTGAGGAAGCGCCGGCAGGATCAGCTCTGTAATACACTCTCATTCCCTGGATTGCAGGACTGGAGCGTTAGCCAGCTGTTTTCAATCTGTGGCTGTCAACATAATGCAATCCTCGCCATCGTCCCGCCGTCACACGCCACCAGCTGCACAAACCGCAGGAAACTCCACGGAGAAATTCAATTCAAACCTCTCTCTTCTTTCTGAACAGAACAGGAACCTGTGAGGGATAAGATGATGCTCCGTCTTTAGATAATACGGCCAGTATATGATGATAATCTTATATAATAAGACATCATTTTCTGTATTCATAGTTATAGGAGGATGCCCGGGAGAAATGGAGAACGGGTAACCATGGCGTCATGTTGAGATGTATAATCCACATTTTGGCACATCTGTAGGTCTGATGTGACAGTGGACACTTACTTTTTAAAACATATTTTAAACCATGTCTGGATTCTCCTGAAAAATAAATAAATAAACAAAAACATTTTTAAATTGTATTTTTGTTTTTTTTACAGGATGTTTACAACATCCAAAAGATGAAGAAAAAGAGTAATTTATAATATGTTCAACATAGAGCGCCACAAATCGATTCATTTCCATCAAATTTGAAAAGTTATATTTTTTCTGTAAAAAAATTTAAAAAATCTCGTAGTGAGTAAAATATGAGATTACATAAAAGATAGATCTCCGGAGGGACGCCCTAATGGTCCTCGGGGGGATCAATGCAGTGAGTTGATTTAGTGTCATCGGCTGTCCCTCCGTCAGGAACATGATGAATGTCTTCCTGGGAGAGAACCCAGAACATCTTCATGTGGATTATCTTCAGCATCAGTTCTTCTTCTTTTTTTTTATATGGTTCCCTTGATCCAATGAAAAAATGAGATGAGCTGTTTTTTCTCACTCTTACCTGAGTGAGGGGGGGGGGGGGGGGGGGGGCCCCATTTGGGGGGATTTATTTCTTCCTTCAATAAACAGAACCAATTTTTTTGTTTTTTTTATAATAAAAAGTGGCCGGGGAGGAAATTAGCACAGTATAAAAAATTGTCCATTTTAATTCTGGTATAATTCTGTTCAGTAAGTCCTCACATGCCTCCTCTTCCCCGGCCCCTTTGACCTGTGGTGTCCCCCAAGGCTCCGTCCCTGGACCCTTGCTCTTTGGGGCCAAGGATGGAGACACTCTATACATGCTGTCAAACAGGATATTAAAGGATTGGATTAATAAACAGTAAATAACTTCATAATTTACAGTCAGAATGTGTCGATCACACTGGAGTGTATTCTAAATCGGAATTACAGACTTTGCTGGTGTGTACGTTTAAAATTACAGCAAAATATACGTTTAACCATTTAGTAAGACCATAGCGTTATTTCTATTGTAACAAAATGTTAGAAATACAGGAGAGTACATATTTTTTGAAATAATGATGATTTTACGGTAAAACAAAAAAGAGAAGTCTTTTTCCCGGTCATTTAATAATCTGTTCTTGTAAAAAATGTAAACAGGCAGACATTAGATCTCCTTTGATGGTAATTTACCGTAATGTATTGTACGTGGTAACTATATTTTTAAAGCAAAATTCCCGCAAGTACAGCAGCCAGTATCTTACCGTCATTTATACAGCTTTATTTTGTTTTTTTTAACAATGTAGGTCGCACAGGGGAAAAAAAAAAAGCTCAGATCCGGCTGTGATGATCGACCCTGCATGTTGGTGGGTTTGATTGCTTTGACAAATATAGCAGCACTTATCTCAAGCATGACCCACTTTTGCTCCCACCTTTCCTCCAGGCAGAGGCAAAAACACACTTGCTAAAACGAAGAAGAGGAAAAAAAAAGCAGCACTTTTCTTGCAGAAGGCAGCAGTGTGATAAGAATGACATTTTCCAGCCGCTTCTCTCCAGATTGAATCTTTCTAAGTGCAGACAAAACGCTTGTGCTGTGATTAAAGTTAACTATGACACTCATATAATACTCTTGAGTATTCATGGTGGTGTGTGGAACTCACCCGCGTAGTTGTGATACCGCTACACTTTAAAATAGTTACGTCATTGATGCACAATTGCATTATTATGCGGCTTACTTCCTGCTGCAAGCAGGTGGCGCTATCACTCTAACTCAATGCTGTCCTTTGTGTTAACGTGAGTCACTCAAAAACTGTTTCATGGATCGTTTTTCAAATATTTGTACCCACATCCACCTAAGTGAGTGTAAGATTTGACTTTGAGGAAGGTCAGTTCCACATTTCTACCACTAGTGGGAGCATTATCTCCAAAATCAAAGTTTCTGGGCCATAATTTCTTAACCGTATTTTTAAAATTCAGTCCAAATTTATTGCATATGAATTGACTCAGCGGATATCTTTATTGAATATGTCATAATTATCTGTAAAATCTCACATTTTAGTCACTAAAATGTGAGATTAGTTTGGTTTAGTCTCTATGGACGGTTTCAGATTATCAATGAGTCGCATTTATTTTGAGGAGTTCAATCAGGAGGGGATCGCTTGTACAACGCAGAGGATTTGGGGCTTTTCTGGGATAAACCCCTTGCTGCCGGTGACGACAGCGTGGGACTAGTTTCAGTGATGAAGGTCTTGAGCGTCTTGAGACGTGACTAGCATAGAACAACTACTGAGCATTTTCTTCTTCATGGCCCATTGAATCGCCTCATTGTAGTCGCCTCATTACATCACGCTATTCTATTTTTCCTAATACGAGGCACTTTGTAAATGGAGGAGGTGAGAGGAATATTAAATGCATACTTGTTATAGTGTGGTTTAATTTATTAAAGATTTAAAAAACTTTTTTTTTTTAATAATAATATAACATGCAATCTACAGAGATGGAGTTCTGATGATCCGCCGTCGGGGGCGGCGCTGCTAATGTTGATTGAGCCGTAATACAATCGCTTGGTTGGGATCATTAGAGTAGAAATGGAGTCGTGCCTTACAGTAAACACAGACATTTAATTTCCGCGGGACCAAATTAGCTACTTAGAGGCGGCAGGGTGCTTTACGCTCAAATAACGCTCATCAGATCGTGTGAGCGGCCCCCGCGGCCAATATGGACTCCCCCCGGCCCCTCACATTAGAGAGTTCACACCCTGCAGGGGATGCCGAGGGAGGAGAGAAGTGCGGTACTGTCCTTGTGTTCGTCGTTATATAGTAATAATATTGTCTCCATTTCCTCAGCCTATTCAACGTGGGTCGGGTTCGCCTTTATTCCACCCTGCCGGTCTATATAAATGCGATGGCGGTGTAATGGGGAAGGGCTGATTTGTTCGAGGTGCACGACTGTGGGGCTGAATTCTGGTCTCATCGGTTGTCCTTGTTGTGTAGTCTACAAGGGGGGCAGGGGGGCACGCAAGGACCGGTATGCAACTCCCGGATGACATTCGAATGATCGCATTAAGTTCTGACATGTCAGAAAGTTCTGTACTTCCGTACAGTCGAAGCACGGCCGGCAGCTGATTCCAAAAGTCAGTGCATTTTTTGCTCACTGCGCATGTGCCAAGTAGCTACTGAGCGTCCGAGTTACCAAGGCGACACAAACACGACATGTGGATAATACGTACGTTTGTGGCGGCAACTGCAGCAACCAAACAGCAAAGATGAAAAAAAAAAAAGGTCCTTACCTGTGAGAGCGATGCTAGCCATCAAGTTAACCCTCTACACAGTCAATGGTAGCTAGCCTACAGTTCTGTCTACTTATTGGACCAGACATACTCTCCACGGCGTCCTAGGTCTTGGCACGCCAGATGACAATCATGTAAAAGGCAGCTTGTTTCTATATTGTTAGCTTGTTGAAAAATTCTTCCTGCCTCGGTACCTTCACACATATCTTTATTGACAATTGTCAACAGCCAGAACGGATCACGGGCTTACTTATGTACGTACAGTGAGAATACTCAAGTCGTACGCTTTGACTTTTCATCTCGGACGATTTGGCCGTACGGTAGGAGCAATTCAACATATCTAGAATTGTACAGTAAATGCCCAGCTTGAGACGGCAGGTACTGATGTAGCTAGCTGGACTTTGTTTTAAAATCCATTTTGGGTAATCGCTGACGTGTCTGGCTGTTGTCGCTGTCGCTGCCTTCGTCACTTCTGCT
Source organism: Lophius piscatorius (assembly GCA_009660295.1). Lineage (NCBI taxonomy): Eukaryota > Metazoa > Chordata > Actinopteri > Lophiiformes > Lophiidae > Lophius > Lophius piscatorius. The sequence continues at coordinate 24,990 of VRLP01004741.1, forward strand.
ACAAGGTCAAAAGGGGGCTAGGCTACCTAACAACTTGAAGATGTTTTAAGAACTAATCTACATGTACGGACTATTCCAAATGTCTAGGACAACATGACAAAGTAATTTGCGACTTGACCAAGAGCGCTGGAATGAAAAAAGATTTAAGCACGTTAGAAAATCAGTTGCTTTCACCGGCACATTGCTAGCTACAACACGTCCATCAATTATGATGTTTTACCTGTTACCTACCTGTCGGAGACGCATCAGGACACATGAACATTTACACTAAAAAAAGATAATCTAGCAAAACCATCCCAGACCACCTGGACACGTGGTTTGAATGATCGCATCACAATTCGTACTGATGGTCGTTTACAATTCTTTAGCGATTTGTCTGGCTGTCCAGTTGTGAGGCGATCGCCCATGAACGCATTTTAAAACCAAGTCTAAACACTGTCGATGAAAGGCAAATCAGACGTTTGTATTAACGAGGCAGGAGAGGGGAGTTACGCGTTCATGACATTTCATGCGTGGAAACCGTAAGAATTAATCTTAGCTATGAGATAGTCAACCTAAAAAAAAAAGAGAGGATAATCACGTTAAAATGTCTTCAAATCGGAGAGATTTTGCCGTCAAACGAAACTCCTTACCGTCCGAGTGATCAACGAGATCAGCCGCCACCGAACACGGAAGGTTTGAAGGAATGTTAGCATCCGTCTAGATGCAGAAGCTGCTGTGTTACAACTCGCCTCCATCACAGAAAAGGGTCTTTTATTCTATATTACCTTTAATAATCAGAGAAAACAACTACCCCCATTACTGCTATCATTATTATAACGACACTGATTAATTTTTATGGGTTAAATATGAGATTTGACCTGTGAGTCTGTAATATTTTCATTTCAGTACATTTCTGTTTAGATATTGACCCATAATGTTTTTTAGAATACTGGCGCTTTAAAATTAGGAAAGTTCCACAGGGGCAAAGGAGTAGGAGTCAGAATGATGAAGTCAACTGATAATTATTCATTTCAGTTAAAAACCAGTTAAGAAACAAAAAACTTTTCATCAAAATTATAATAAACAGTAAATAACCGGAAAAAAGAAGAAGAACAGATTGAGTCCGAAGAATAATCTCAAATAAATCAGCAACACAGAAGGAAAAGAATACATAATTACATTATACTAATTAAACTATAGAATACATAACCCCTCAAATATTTAAGAACTTAATCATTTTTACATTTCAGAACCCTTTTGAAACTAAACAGACAACTAAATAATTTAAACTCATCATTCAGTCTTTTCTATTGTTTAACCCCCAAAATTGAAACACACCTGAGTATCGACAAGTTTTTCTGAGTACTGCTCAGATTCTGCAGCCCAACAATCTAGTTGCCATCATTGGTCCCTGGGACCACTGGTAAGTAAAGCAGAATGAAAACCCACTCACTGGGTGGGTTTGCAGGGACAGCATAATTCTGAATAGATTCTGAAAAGCCTGTTGGACAACCTTTAAAATACGCGAGTAAAATCAGATGCTTATAAAAAACTTTTATTCAAATGTTGTTTACATCATAAAAATACAACATCACAGTCATAAAAAAGAATAAATGTCTCTAAAATGCCATAATTATTGGAAATCCTGCCATTAAAAGGTGACTGAAGAAAACATTTCCAGTCCCATTTTATATATTTGATATAAGTGGTTGAACTTCTTTCTTTCCTTTCATCTTTTCCTTGTTCAACTTCTTCCTTCGTGAACTCAAATGTCACATGCCACCTGAAAAAAAAAAGAATAGAGGTATAAATACAATATTGTTGCAGCGAAGCATAAAAGAAAAAGGTGAATTACAGTAAGGTCTATTTCTTTCAGTTTTTTCAAACTCATTTTCAGGTAAACGGCAGTCACAAAGAGAACGTTCTCTAACGCCTCAAGCAGGTCTTTGATATAATAGTCTTATTATTAGAACCATCTTTCAACCTGCTGCACATTTAAGATTGTTAAAGATGTCCTGATGTAACGGAAGTAGGTTCGAAAAATAGAATCTCCTCTTTGCTTATCCACTATGGTGTCACTCCATCATCCGAAGAAAAGGTCTCTGGTCCAAAAGACAGACGCATGGCCCAGAGCCATATTCATCCATCCATCCATCCATCCATCCATCCATCCATCCATCCATCCATCAATCCATCTGTCCATCCATCAATCGATCCATCCTTCCATCTCTCCATACATCAATCCATCCATCCATCCATCCATCCATCTGTCCATCCATCAATCCATCCATCCTTCCATCTCTCCATACATCAATCCATTCATCCATCCATCCATCCATCCATCTGTCCATCCATCAATCCATTCATCCATCCATCCATCCATCCATCTGTCCATCCATCAATCCATTCATCCATCCATCTGTCCATCCATCAATCCATTCATCTATCCATCCATCCATCTGTCCATCCACCAATCCATTCATCATCCATCCATCTGTCCATCCATCAATCCATTCATCCATCAATCCATCCATCCATCCATCTGTCCATCCATCAATCCATCCATCCATCTGTCCATCTGTCCATCCATCCATCAATCCATCAATCCATCCATCCATCTGTCCATCCATCTTACCATCCATCAATCCATTCATCCATCCATCCATCAATCCATCAATCCATCAATCCATCAATCCATCAATCCATTCATCCATCCATCCATCCATCGTTGGGAGGGCAGCATGCAAAGAAAAGTAACCCCACCCTCGTCACATTATCCAGTTCTGTTGGGGGGGGGTCCTCAGACCAGGTGGGATTGATAATCCCCCCTTTGTGTTCCGGCTCAGCCCCGAGTCTCTACCTGTTTGTATTTATCTCAAATACGTCCACAGTGAGGCATCCATGTCTGAAACCCCTCCTGAATGAAAGACCACCGGTTCCAGGCTCTCTGCGGTATCAAGGCTTCCTCCCATGTCCCTGAGGACAAACCCAGATAACGTTCCCTGAAAACAACAAGTTTGTACTCTTATTCTGAAATGAACTCCTTCCTTCCTTCCTCTTCCTCCAGACCTTCCCTCTCTGGGTCGCTACAGCGGATCATCTGTTTCCATACGAAGGCCGTTACTATGCCTGCTAACAGCACCAGTGATGGTTCTTTTAACCCGGGCCCTGACCGATCCGGTTTGGAATCATTTGTGCTCCGTATATTAATTTAGCATACGTCTGCTGCCCCTCCTGACCCAACCCTTCCCATTCAACCGGGCTTGGAACCGGCACCAGAACTATACTGGATTGGGACTTTTTTTGTTGCTGGCTTTCATTCTGAAATTCAAACCAAATAGTAAAAAGTAGAACTTTTTTGTTGGGCAGCACTGTTGCCCCAGAGAAGGAAGGTTCCGGGTTCCGGGTTCCGGGTTCCGGAACCTTCCAATAATAATAAATCAATGATCCACCTGGATCGGGGTTCAGGTGTGTTTGGGTTTTTTGTTGGCTGCAAAATGTACGCAACATCCAATTATGGCGCTTCCCGGTCGGCTCGCTCTCATTGGCTTACTGGGAGCAGTAAGATAATCGTATCGACACCAACAACTTCAGAATTATTTGGACGAAAAGTTGTTTGAGATGAGTCTCCAATCGGGCCACGCCGCCCCGACCGTTGGAGGGGGGCAAATCGGGCATTAAGAGAAAGAACTAATTACTGCGTCACAGGGAACGACGAACCGACACAAAGATAACGCAGCAAATTTACAGGTCAGCCTCTAAAGTATCTTCATCCCGGTAGAATGACACGCCTTTTATATCATTCTGACATCACGGGCCTCGCAGAAGCAACCAGTGGTACAAAAAATAAACAAAAAACTCTGTAGACATGATTAATGGGGCAAACAGGCAGATCGTCCCAGCTGCCCCGGAACAGGAATGACCTCAGAGGGCAAAATCAAGCCGGACGCCTCCTTCATAGAGGGAGACTCAAACAAATTGCCTTTTTCTAATCTTCATCTTCCTACATGTTTCTGAAATGCCTTCTTAAACTTAAATATTCAATATTGCCTCCATGAAACAATAAAGCTAAAACTAGGCCCACGCTGTCGTCCCCGACAGTAAGGATGTATCCCTGAGAGACCCCCAATCCCCTGCGTTTATTCAAGCTATCGCCCTGATTGAAGTCCTTAAACTTAAATATGACTTTTTAATAATCTCAAACAGTCAATATTGACTAATCCTAACTATTTCTCTGAAGTCAGCAGTCTGTTCTAGGATCAGATCCCATCGTGACTCAACCGACACAGATGATGTCATGTCAGCAGGTTTTGAAAACAGATGAATTTCGCCTACCTCCAACTCACACGTATGAATGTTCAGGGAACAAAGCAGCCGGTCTTCACAGTCGGATGGAGTCAAGGCTGACAGGAAGTCCTCAAAAGCGACAGAATACAGAGAATCAAAGAGACTCGTTCTCCGAGTCCTCCAGTGAGAAACCAATGTTGAGAAAAAGCCAGTGGAATAAAAAACCGCAGTAGTTTTGGAATGCTTCCAGCGGAGCGAGGCTTTCTTTCTTTTTTTTCCTTCTTTTCTTTTTTGTCATTCACTGTTTTCGAGGGAAATGCTAATTATAAAGGAAAGCTCTCAACGCCATTATGACCGCTCATGCTATTATTTCACTAATACGCCGTCTCCGTTCCACATTATTCTCTTCTTAATTGTATTGTCCTGCGTTAATAAAACGGGAATAATGAGTCTTTCTAGAAAAGCAATCTTAGCAGTTTTAGAATATTTAATGTGGCGCCGTAGAACCTTCAGCTGTCGGGTTCTTCTCTCTCTCTTACACTGGAGAGTAAAACTTTCCTTCTTCATGAAGCTAATCACGGCTGGCCTAAGCTAGCTCTTAGCTGTGCGGCTATAGGGTTCAGACTCCTCGGGAATTTCCCATGATGCACTGAGCTTCCACCTCCCGCTCCTGTTCTATACACCCCACTCCCAATTAATGCTTGTTACTAACCAGACTTCTTCCCTGTTAGTCTTTCTGCTTCTTCATCCTGCAGGGTCTCATGGATCCTGGCTGGATCTGCTGCTTCGGACCCAATGATGACATCATCATCTTCATCATCATCATTATTGTAGCTGATATCATTGTTATTGCTCTGCAAGTCTGTTTCCTTCCCCTCTCTCTCTCTCCCTCTCTCCCACCTTCCCTCACTTTTTCACACTCCCTTGTCCGCCACTCCTCTCTCTCACACTCACTCATCCTCCCCCTCTCTCCCACCCTCCTCTCTCTTCCAAAATCCCTTTTCCTCCCCCTCTCTCTCGCACTCACTCACCCTCCCACTCACTCCCACACTCCCTCACCCTCCCACTCACTGCCACACTCCCTCATCCTCCCCCTCTCTCCCCCACTCCCTGGTCAGAAAGAGGCAGAGCCCCGCCCAGACTGAGTGGGATCCGCTTGAGGTTTCTGCCCGTTAACAGGCAGTTTATTCTTTATCGGGTCTCTGTAGAATACAGAAGAAAGATTTCGGTCTAGACCTGCACATTTTGGAAAAACCCTTAAGATAACGTTTGTTGTGAATTCGTGTTTTACGCCGAACATTTATTTGACTGAGTTGAATATTTTGCCTGCACTTGGAACACAACGAGGACCGCCGACACTTTACTAGCGTCCTCGTCACTCACCTGCTACCCGTCCACCAGCGCCGATGTCCTCCTTGCTTCCTGCTCCATGCCGCAGCAGCGGGAATCATTTATGCTGAAGTTAATGGACCCGCACAGCCACACAGGTGTTTCCAGTTATTCTCGCTAATTACACCTTTGAGCCGGCGGAAACCGGGTGATGAAACCCGTAAGACGGACAAATTCAAGCATATGTCTCCTGTTTTGCCGTGTTCTGCCTGCAGCTGGTTCCAGAACACGCCGGTTCAGAATTCAGCTGAGTTCATCTTCGTCGGTGTGTGAATGAATTATTCCTACGGGTGCCATCAGAATTTACTAGAACATTACTCAACACAGTGCCGCCGGTGTCGCCTGGTCCATGGATGGTTTACAGTTTGTGCCGTCTTGGATCAAGATCCAGTTCTCACCTGGGAACCAGTACTAGAACCGCACTCCAAAATGAGAATGTATAAGTAGGACTGAGTTAAAAAACAAAGATTTCAAAATACTTCCTTTAATTGTGTCACCAGTGGATCACATTCTTTCTTCTTCTTTTTTGCAAATGTCTCTTCTTCCTCATCATTGTACAACTTTAACAAAACTTTTAACACTTAAATAACCGCTTTGAATAAAAGAGGATTACTATATTTTTTTAAGTTTGTAATATTCATCTTAAACTTTTGCAGGAATAAAATTATGTCAGATTCCTGCACCAGTATTAAACCAATATTTAATAATAGTATGTTCAACTCCCTTTTTAGGCTCAGTAATACTTCATTTAATTGTGTATTACCAGGGAAGAAATACGTTTTTACAGTGTATGTGTGTAGGTTATAGTGCGATCATTGTTCTCTGAGTGAAAACATCCTTTGATGATACGATAACCCTTTGATGTCCTCACGAACGTTTTTTGTATATTTTATTTCCTTGGGGGATTCATCATTTTAATATCTTAGATGCTCTGAATTTACCATAAAATAAAACACTGTTTGCTTAATAAACAGTAAAAAAACTTCATAAATAAGAATAACACTAAAAGTATTTCATGGTGTAATTTGTGTTTCATGGGAAATCAGTTTTATTAAGATTAGCTCAACCTTGTAAAACGTGTTTTCAGAAAACTAGTTTACGTTTTTCTTGTTTCCTTACATGCTTTAATAAGTTAAAAAAGTTTTATCATTAGAAAAACACATTTTTGATTGTTAAAGATCTCCTGATGTAACGGAGGTAGGTTCAAAAAATAATAATTATATTATATTTGCTTATCCACTCTCTTGTGTCACTCCATGACCTGCCCATCCATCATCCATCCATCATCCATCCATTCATCCGTTCATCCATTCATCCATCCATCCAACCATCCATCATCCATCCATCATCCATCCGTCCATCCACCCGTCCATCCATCCATTCATCCATCCATCATCCATCCGTCCATTCATCCATCCATTCATCCATTCGTCCATCCATCCATTCATCCATCCATTCATCCATTCATCCATCTTTCTATCCATCCATCCATTCATCCAACCATCTGTCTATCCATCCATTAATCCATTCATCCATCCATCCTTTCGTCCATGAGAAGATAGAAACTGCGTCTGTTTTGTTCCACTACGATCATTAGAAGTGGAAAAGTGACTCTGATAAAGGTTCTGGGAGCACTCTGCATGTTCACCAGAACCTTTGCACAAATACATTTATTAAAACAATGATAAAATAATGTTCGAATGATGCAGAATAGATGTTCAAGAGCGGGTTCTAAAGGTCAATATCAAAAGTCTATATTAAAAATCCACGGTCCAGAGGTTCTGTCTGTGATCGGCGGGGCCAGGCTATGTCCTGGGGCCTGATGGTCAAGCAGCTGCTGACACAATCAAAGTTCACAAATAGCGGTAGATCAATCAGCTTCTTCAAATGAATGAGGTGACACACAGAATAAACACAGCAAAGTCAAAATAAAGACAGTCGATGAATAAAACAAGCAGCTGTCGAACCCAAATGTGGGAAAGAAAGAGCAACTGTCTATCCTGGTGTTTTTTGCTCTGGTCCTCCTGGTGATCCAGTTGTCGCTCTTCCTCTGGGGGTCCTTTCTCCCCTGTCACTTTTTTCCGTCCCACATTCCTGTGACAGGTGTGGGTGGTTTCATAGAATGAAAAGAACTTCCTGCGACCCGGACGGACGCCACTGCTTCATTCTGACATGGTCACTAATCTTCACGCGGAGGTTGTCAATGGGCCAGAGTACTTGATGCCAGAGTGGAAACAATCCAGAGTGGAAACAATCCAGAGTGGAAACAATACAGAGTGGAATCAGTCCAGAGTGGAAACAATCCAGAGCGGAAACAATCCAGAGCGGAAACAACCCAGAGTGGAAACAATCCAGAGCGGAAACAATCCAGAGCGGAAACAATCCAGAGCGGAAACAATCCAGAGCGGAAACAATCCAGAGTGAAAACAACCCAGAGTGGAAACAATCCAGAGTGGAAACAACCCAGAGTGGAAACAACCCAGAGTGGAAACAATCCAGAGCGGAAACAATCCAGAGCGGAAACAACCCAGAGTGGAAACAATCCAGAGCGGAAACAATCCAGAGCGGAAACAATCCAGAGCGGAAACAATCCAGAGTGGAAACAATCCAGAGTGGAAACAACCCAGAGTGGAAACAACCCAGAGTGGAAACAATCCAGAGTGGAAACAATCCAGAGTGAAAACAACCCAGAGTGGAAACAATCCAGAGTGGAGCCTTGTGCGAATCTCATTAACGCCTGATCGGCCTCGGAAGAAGACAAAATGATTTCTCTTCTTTTTTCTGTCTTGGAATTACGTTGGGGCAAACGCGCCGCAAACATCAATCCACAACACAACATATTAAGAATAACGATCCGTAAAAGCCAAAGCACAAAAAGTGTTATTAATCTTCCACACACTCAGAACTCTGTGGGTTTGGTTGGATCCAATTAACGAGTTTTTCGAAAATAATTTCCCACTGCAGGTTTCACTCGTACATCATCTCCTGGGTTATACTTTTATATTATTATTATTATCATTATATTTTTGTATTGATGCTTTTATCTGCTTTTACCTTGTAGCACTTTGAGATATGATGCAAATGTAAAGTGAGTTATGAATTAAATGTATTATTATTATTATTTTTGACATTAAACATTAAGAAGAACAATCTGCAAAGGCCACAACACATTAAGAAAAACGATCTGCAAAAGCCACAAGAAAACGGTTTAAGAAGGACCCTCAAAAGTGATGCATCCCCGTCCCGCTATTTTTATCGCTACCTTTAGTGAGTAGAACAGATAGAATACACAAACGTTACATGATATTTTAATTAGCTGCGGTAGCTTCGCTTAACTTGAAGGTGATGCATTCATATCACTTAGAATAAAACTTTAATCAACGACAAGAAAAAACCCCAAATAAACGTAATGCTGACCCTAACATGCACAGAACCCAAAGCTACAGTAAACAAGGTGTTTTATACCTGCTGAAGAAAACTCTTACCCACCATTGTGTATACTGACTTCAGTTGTCGCCATGGCAACGTGTACAAAACTATATTTCTCTGCATTATGACACTCCAGCCTCCTCATTGGAAACCTAGATACTTACATTATCTGCTAACTCTGCTAACACATACGTGTGGTACGTTACAGAAGCCGCCATGATCATAACAAAAAAGAGGAAGGCAGAAGGTTTAACTACATTTGTATTGTGTGTTTGCCTCCTGCTGCCAAATGAAATCGCGTTGGTATGGGAAGACAGAGTTGGCTGTGAGTGAAGGGTTGATGAGCTGAATGAGGATGCCTTTGAAATGTTACGGCCTTGTCATGCCGATGTGACACATTATGTCTTCAAATATAGCCTTTCGAAGGACGCGGCCATTAAATTGAGACACAGCTATTATCGAAATCTGAGCCCAAATAACAAAACCAAAAAACAAACCCATTACTGTCAAACTATCTTGATGGGGCCGACCATTAAAGAGAGGAATAGACATCTGCTAAAATCTAAAAGTAAAAAAGAAGCACTGATAAAGCGCAAACCTCCGTCAAAGCACAAGAGTTCCCAAGGTCAACATACTATGATCAGAATCAAGTCTTAAGTTTGGCAAAATCTACCTGTGGCTAAAATCTCATGAGAATCTGAAAATCTATTTAGGGTTTGGGTTAATCAAAGAGTTAAAAAACACAAAAATTGCCTCACATTTCTCACAGCGTTCAGGAAAAGGTTATTACGCTGCTACGTGTTGAGGTCATGATGTAACGTCACCAGAGTTCAACTATATATCTAGAATATACCAAAATCTAGCATTGGGTGAAACTCCATGCAAATCTGTCCGTTTATTTATGAGGCATTGCAGAAACCCCCTGAAATTGCCCTTTCTCGCAATGGTCAGGAAAATTTTATTCTGAAGTCACTTGATGACATCATGACGCAAAGTCACCAAAATGCTATCATCTCTAAAATATACCAAAATCTAGCATTGGGTGAAATTCCATGTAAGTCTGTCCATGTGTTTATGAGTTGTTATCAAAAAAAAAAAGGTACAAAAGGGCCATATTTCACAGGGATTAAGAAAAGGTTATTATATCGTCACGTTGTGAGGTCACGAGATAACGTCAACAAAGTCAAACTATATTTAGAACATACCAAAACCTATCACTGTGTGAAATTCCATGCCAATCTGTCCATTACTTTACGAGTTATTGCAAAAACCCTCCAAAAGTGCCGTTTCTCGCAATGTTTAACAAAATGTTACTATTATAACGTCACCTCGTGATTCCATTACATGACATCACCAAAATGTTATCACCTCTAGGGTATGCCAGAACCTACCACTGGGTAAGATTACATGTAAATATGTCCATGTGTTTATGAGTTATTGTCAAAAAAAACGCAAAAAAAGTGCTTTATCTCACAGCAGTGAAGAGAAGGTTATTATGAGGTCATATCATGAGGTTATGATGTAACTTCACCAAAGATTAATCATTTCTAGGATTTTTAAAAACCTACCTCTGGGTAATATTTCATCCAAGTTTTTCCATTAGTGTTTCCGTAATTTTGCTAACAAACCAGAAAACTCCTTGGTGAATGTAATTACATTTTTTACTTAATTCAATTAATGTTGCCTGTCACAGAGAAAATTGCCACTTGAATGAGGTCAGAGTTTAGAAATAATGAAACCAGAACTCCTCTGCTAATGACTGAAAAGTCTTATTAATCTTCCACACACTCAGAACTCTGTGGGTTTGGTTGCATCCAATTAACGAGAGTTTTTCCAAAATAATTTCCCACTGGTGAGTTTTTGCTCTTACATCAGATTAAAAAACAAACAAACAAAACAAAGGGATGTTTTGGAGAAAGGCCCCGGAGCCACAGTGGCTAATCCTCATATTTATACATCCCTAACCAGAATTTTATTGTGAAGTTAAGTTTGATCTTCTTTATGCATATTGGTTATCTAATTAGTCATTAAAATCGTGCATACGTGGCGATTTGATTTGTATTTAAATGTTTAATTATACATTACTGTGTTATAAATGTGTTGGACCGTAATCACCCTGGAAAGAACGATGTTTCACTAAACCTCAGTGCTGCTGAAATGTTTTACTTTAATTGATTTATTTACTTGACTTGCGAGAGATTTGAGGAGTTTTGAGGAAGTAGTTAACTCTTCTTTTTCCAGTTTGTGTTTGTAGTTTTGACAAAATGAACCAAAGTTTCTGTAGACGTGTTCAAACTGAATTACTGAGCTCAGAAAAACTAGTTAACTGTGTTTATCCTCATTTTTATTCAGTCATTATGAGATGGGATCCCAGAACTTAAGGCTGACTTCATAGATATAGTTAGGTTGAACTTGCACATCTGCACCTGGACAACTATTACACATCTGCACCTGGACAACTATTACACATCTGCACCTGGACAACTATTACACATCTGCACCTGGACAACTATTACACATCTGCATCTCAACAACTATTACACACCTGCACCTGGACAACTATTACACATCTGCACCTGGACAACTATTACACACCTGCATCTGGACAACTATTACACATCTGCACCTGGACAACTATTACACATCTCTAACTGGATTATTATAAGGGGTCGAAGGCGTCCATCTTAGTGGTCAAGGGAAAACACAGACAATCAGGTCAAAAGGTCAAAAGGTAAAAACAGTTAATAAAGAGAGATGGGAAACTGCTGGTTGATTGTTTTTAACCATCATCAAAGATACGTCTGAGAGGAAACGACTTCACCTGACTGAAATATACAAACTGACTGATGAAGATAAAACATCTCATTATTTAGTAAAGCAGGAGTACCAGCAGTGTTTGAGATGGATACATCATAATTATCATTAAGAATCATATTAGTCAGAATCCAGTGCAAATATAATCCAACAATATCCTCGGACAGAATGTAGCTTTTAAAAAAAGAAACTCACTCAGCGTTGATAAAGGAAAAATAAGTATTTTATACAGAATGAAGCGCTTCCTGAAGATGCAGATTCTACTTTCTTCTTCATCTCAGAGATCATTAGTAACTAAAGTCACGCAAAAAAGAAGAACTCTCAGAATTGAGAATTGCTTGACGATTTCTTCCATCTGGATGACTTCTCTCCTCTCTCTGTGGGGCAATTCCAGGGAAATGGAAGTTGGCCTACATTCTGCAGCTAATCCTAATGATATTCTCACGGCTGCCAGTCATTCATCTCCCTCCCTCCCTCTCTCTCTCCCTCGCTCCCCTCCCTCTCTCTCTTATTTGAAGCCCCTTTGGTGAGAGCACCACACTATGAACTCACTACGTCACACTGAAGATCTGGGAAAGAAGAGAGCAGCGGTAGGTTTGCCACGGATGATGATAATTATTATATATAATGGAGGTGGGACCGCACCAAGGATGGGCTTTGAGCCCCTTCTTGTTTCCTGACAGATTTGGTCAGGCAGGAGTCTCCATGAACTAAAATGTTTGCGGATGACATCATCATCTGTAGTGAGAGCAGGGAGCAAATGGAAGAAGACGTCAGCTTGGATAGGCTCCAGCGTAGACCCCATGTCAGCTGTTATCGGTAAAGTCCGAAATGTCAACGATCGTCATGGAGTTTGGCCTCACTGGAAAAACTCAAAATCTTACCGAGAATATTTTTCTCATTTCTAGTCAAGATATCTCATTGCACTCTTAATGGTCTTAAATCTAGAATAGTGTCACTGCTAAATAGTAAAAAAAAACTCTCTAAATCTCAACATTAGAAATTTATGAAATTGTGAAGTAGATTTGATTTTAAATAAAAACACAATAAAAGTAATAATGAACATATTACAATAAAAACATTGAAAAGAAAAGAGGTACGGCGTGATCTTGCCAAAAAGAAAAAAGGAAAAAAACAAGATTTTAAGTATAACTGGCTGATTCTGAGACACAAAACTTCCTAACATTAGTCAAAAACAGTTAAAAATTAGATTTACCAGCTCATTAAAAGATGTCCTTTATCTAAAACTCACGTCTTATTTGAAGAAATCTTACCAAGGAAATGTTCGCTTGTTTTATTGGCTGATTTTCTTTTCTATTACTAATTTCAAGCTAAAAAAACACTTTTATTCATTTTTACTTATTTTTGAAGTGTCTTTTTTGTTTGTTTTTACAGTGCTGTGATTGGTTCTCGTGATGGTGGGCAGCAAAAGGCTGAGGACTCTTTGTGAAACGTAATAAAAAAGCAACCTTTCAATCAAAAAGTTCTGCATGTCTGTCTGCTCTCAATCTCCCCGTGGTCCTTTTCCTGGGGGTTGGAGAGTAAATGGAGAGTTCCATGTACGGATTACGGTCGATGCTGTGAGGTTTTTTTTCTCCGGTTCGTATAAGAAACCACTCGTGCTGTTGTTTCCTGGTTTAATTGAAATGAACAGGGTGACTCAGTCTGACCTCTTAACTCAGCTCTGGGGGTCTACCTCCTGCTGGTGGTAGACCCCCAGTAATGCCACCAGTAATGAATAGTTTCTGATTCATAATAATAATAATAATAATAATAATAATAATACATTTAATTTATGACGCACTTTACATTTGGATCAAATCTCAAAGTGCTACAAAATAAAAGCAGATAAAAGCATCAATAAAAAATAAAATAATAACTATCTAAAAACCTGAACAAAAAGCAGCAATGTTAATTAAAGTTATAGGTTCTGCTAAAAAGGAGAGTTTTAAGTCCTTTTTTAACTGTGTCAGTCGTCTGTGGAGCCCTCAGATGGTCAGGGAGGGCATTCCACAGACGAGGGGCAGCAGAACAGAAGGCTTCTAGACTTTCTGATTATCTGTTGAGATAAACGATCATCTTTATTGAATGCGCTTGTTTTGAGAGCGCTGTAGAACTGCATGTGCAGAAAGTATCCGATTACAATGACGGTCTAAAGACATTTGACATGAGACAAAAAAAACTTAGATGTTCTCTTGAAACTGTGTGTTTGTTTCATGCTCACAAACAGTAAAGCTCGGGAAACTCACCGATCCTTCTGCTGCTTTCATTTTTATTTTTTTTCTCTTCAAGAACCGGTTCTACTGAGTTCTGTTCTGCTCACGCACCTTCAACTAAGAGTTCATAAGTTTCTCTTAAACACTTACAGGGTCATAATGACACACGTATGTCCTTACAAAGAAACACTCCAAATGATATTAAGAAGCGCTGTCAAACTTAGAATTCATCTTCCAGAGCTTTCACTACCCCTCTCTCTCTCTCTCTCTCTCTCTCTCTCTCTCTCTCTCTCTCTCTCTCTCTCTCTCTCTCTCTTTCAGCCCCGACACTTCAAGCGAGATTGCAGCTGCATTCCTCGCCCACGCAAAAACCCCCACTTCATCTCATTTCAGCGCACAAACGTCAATCCTTCCACCGGTTTCTGCACACAATCAGATACTTCTTCTCCCTGCAACACCTTAATTGATGACTCAGCAGTTAGATACACTTTGAAATGTCAACACTCTCGGTGAGAGTCGGGTGTGAACTCATTCCACCTTTGTTATTTACACTGGAGATGCCGATTACCGTCACCCGGCGAAACACGACGCGTGTTTCTAGCGTAGATACATTTGCATGGGGACCATTTTTATTTCATGGGTTGAACCGATGATTTCGTCTCGCTCTGAATGAATTGTAGAAGTGTGACGACGAATTAAGAACAGAAGAAGGTGCAGAGCAAACGGGCTCTTCTACGAGCCCGTACAAATTTGAAATTCTTCTTTGGCCCAGTATGGATCTCACCTATGTGTGTGTGTGAAGAGTTCTGATATGAGATATGAAAACAGAACCAGTAGTCGGGGAGTAAACTGGCAATTGAATGCTGAATGGAAGCTCCTCTATTGGGTTCATATATTTTGTAAATCTGACTCTGAACGGGTCAGAACCTCACCTGACACCAAACTCTCTGTACCTCACTGACATCAACGTGGAAACTATCTGTTGTAAAGATCTGTCATATTTCACCATCGTGTGTGTGTGTGTGTGTGTGTGTGTGTGTGTGGGCGAATGCAACTTGAAAGATTCAGATTCTCTTTTTAATTACCCAGAAATAATTAAAAACAGGCATCTGAATGTCATAAAAAGTAAATCCAATAATGAGGCTGCGACGCCGAAAAGAAAAAACACACCAAATAAACACAGGAGTTTAATGGCAGGAAGAGACCAATTCCCAAATCATGCATGTGAAAACGGCAAACGGTCGAAAGGAAGCTGGAGATAAAATGAAAAATAGATGAGGTGTGGTGAAGGCAGCCATTAGTGTGTTTAGACGCCGTTTCAGTCTGTAGCCGGCGCTGAAGTAGGCCGGCGGCGGAGAAGCCTTGGATTACGCCAGCCACATCGGACTTATTTTAGAATCCTCCCTGAAGATCTGCGGGGCGAAGATCCAGCAACAGACTGCGGGGAGCCGGACCCGAATGTTTTCTCTCCTTGACCTAGAAATATCAGAAGTTTCCACTGGTTCGGTTCCATTGGGTTGGAAGCCGAGACGCTAACCTCCGTCCCACAGACAGGAAGAAGAATTTACATCGAACCACCGTGAGCCGTGATCCGTCTTAGTTGGGACGATTATTACGTAAAGGCTCCCGACCTCAAGGTCAGGAAAAGTCCGATGTCCGATTAGCATAAAGCTAGTCCTACGAAGGCCACCAATCCCCTGCATTGTACCAAGAATCCACCGGATGGAACCGTTTGAATTGAAGGTGACGTTATTTCTGAAGAAGTGTTTTGCATAAAAAACAAAAACTCCCCCTACTGGGTAAAAATATGAACTGTTAAAGTAAAAAATATACATATATATATACCGACCCTCCTGAAAAACTAACAATCCGATTTCCCAACACTCAAAAACAAGACTGCAAGAAACTTAAACTCTTTCACCTGAGGTTACAAATCATCCCGACCAGAACGGTGGCCGGTCGGGTTTAGAGGCGCTGACTTTTTTACCAGCCACTTCAAACTCAGCTGCAAATTATATCTACACACTACTACTACTACACAACGCTTCTGTGCGTGATTACGCTTCTAAAAAGGATGATGTGATTCATTCGGAAAACTATCATTTGCATATTAAGGATATATTCAATCACAGATTCACCATCTAGTTGTTTGTGGAAAATCTTTTGAAGGTTTGTCCAGATGATGGAGGGTTCTTCACGCAATAATACAGAATTAGCAGCAGATTGTACGGCCACTGACGAACTTTAAGGATTACTATTGTAGATAAACCCGACTTTGTGTTTTTGAGCAGGGCGGCGAAAACGCACATATAAACATAACAAGATTCATTTAAGGTCAAACCTGTTGTAGAATCAATATATGAGGAAAAGAATATCTCTCTAAATCTCTCTAAAATAACTCAATCTCTTCCCAGGTGGTAATTTTAACAGAAGGGGGAAAAAAACAACTTTTCAGAGGAAACAATGATTTACAAGAACATCTCTTTGACACACACAGAGTTTGAGAGCAGAGGGCCGGAGTGACGAGGGGTTGATGAATCCTCAATAAAATCAATTACCATCATCGCCTTGTGCCAATCGTTTGGTACAACATGTTTTTGAAGCCTGGTAGATGAATTTTGTATTTCATGGAAAATAAATTAGTTTTAATAAGGATGTCTTAGAAACTATTTGACTATTATTAGACTTTTTCTGGTTGAATTAAGTTCCATAATTATATTCGGTATGTCACATGCTTTAATAGGCTCATCCTCTGAACCCCCTTTGGCCCCTGGTGTGCCTCAGGGCTCCATCATTGGCCCCTTAAGCTGCATTTTTAAGTAGGAAATAGAGACTGAACCGAACAGCTGAGCATGACATTTAGCAGGTATAAAATAAAATTAATGACTTTTCATTTCATGTTTTTAGCATAACTTGTGTGGGTGGCTTAGGCTCAGTGGGTGGAAACTGATTGAAAGGTTGGCAGTTCGAGCCCACTGCTGCTCAGCGATGGCTCAAAGGCAGGAAAACAATTTCACAATGCTTTCTAATGTTCTGTACAACTAAATGGGCTTAATAAACATTTTAGATTTTTGTCCAGTTTTAAGGCTCATCACGGCGTTTCCGAGGCTAGATTTAAGAATTACAGCCAAGCTAATTGGGTTTTTTTTTTTTTTACCTTATAGGCCGATTTCCTTTTGTGTTGTTCCGAATTTCATAACAATTTGATTATAATTCAAGAATATTAAGCTTCTGTTCTTGTAGTGCATTGGGAGTTTTGCTGAGCGTAAATCGGGCTTTGACATGCGACTCTCGATTTCACTGCTGGAGAAAAGCCAGCACTGAAATTGTGTAAAAGGCACTTTGCAAATTGCATTGATCTTCCCCTGGACCTGACTCCCACCTCCTGCCGCCCAACCTAATGCCAGGCTCGTTGTCTGGCGGCGTGCAGTGCGATCGGTAATGACAGCCTGAGATCATGCTAACAAAGCACCCTGAACCAAAAAAATCACACACATGCATGCAAAAACATGTGCAAGTCATAATTGTTGGTTTGGTGATCAGATGAATCTGGTGATATGGATGATTTAGCAAATCTGTTTATATTTCTGCATGATAGGCAATCTGAGGGGAGATGCTTACTTCCCTTTTTATTTTACCACTCTGGAGTCAATATCAACCACGGCTCTTTAATTTCTGCTTAACTGTGCTGCGTGTGGATGAATCGATGGCGCCATTAATGCCGCCGAAGCAGCAGGTGGATTTATGATTTCGTTTTTTTTTTCTCTCATTCCCATCCTCCAGTCAGTTTCTTGGATCCATAATATTCTCTCAAGTATAGGATTTAAATCCTAGAGTCTATACTATGTTGTGGCTGATAGCAATGTTTAGTCCCGTGAGGGAGCGGCACAATCAATGAGACACTCTGCTGCCTCTGGGCTAACCAAGCTCTAGACAGAGGTCAGTCAGGAGGATCGTCCCTTTGCACACCGCTTTATTCCACCTACCATATTTTCATTCCCCTTTCATACGTGCTCCGTCTTAATTTCCTGCTGTCTATGTCTGAAACTTTCCATTGAGACATCAGCAATTATGATTAGCTGCTTACATCTCTACATACATACATCTGTCTGTCTGTCTGTCTGTCTGTCTGTCTGTCTGTCTGAGCATACTCAGAATATTAGCTCCGAGTACATCTGATACAATCTGTGCAACTATTAACAAAAAGAGCTTTAATTACTTTTACTTTTTCAGACTTGGACTAGTTATGTTACCTTTGGACTTCATGAGCATTGGTAAGGTCAAAAGACTTTTAATCCTGGTGCAGGAGCTCAACAGGTTTTGATATCATTGGTGAAGGAGAACCTACTAGTTTAAAGTTCAATCAAAGTCTTTGTGCAAACTGAGATTTTCAGGTTCATCTTCAATCCAGAAACAGGGCTGTCAACCAGAATCTCCACGTTTCCCTGTCATCCTTTCCCGCCAGAGTAGAGCGGCTTTGTGCATACTTCCATTCGCAGGTTTCCCATTGATGCTAAGTCACATTTACTGCTACTACTGTTCCCCCTATTGAGCAAAATAAGATCTATTACAGTGAAATCATTCATATACAAGATAGATCTCCGTGTTTAGATTCACAGGAGGCGATTTGGACTTTATAAGAAAAACTATGTTTTTTGTTGTTTTTTAAGTAAAATATTGACTACTAGAGCAATATATTCATCTTCATCATATTTGGTCTAAATCAGACCATCGGTGGGGAATTTATGTCCCTGTGATTTTTGAGATAAAACTCCCCCCAGTGGTGGAAATATTTATTCTGCCTTTCCCAAAATCAACCCAGTTTTTCCTCACACTAAGGTCTATCAGGTTATAACATCTGAAAATGATTCATGACATTGCTTTAGACTTTTTTTGCGTTGAGACACAGCCGGGATGATGGAATCATCATCGTTTGGTCTGGGCCGACGGAAGTTTGGGCTTTGAAAGAATGCTGTGCCTGAGAAGAGCTGCAGAAACACACTGTTCTAAAACCAACCCCCTCCTCTTTCACACGCACACACCAGAATTTACTATCATAGCACATGCAGCGGAACCTCACAGCAGACAGGAACCTTCAATCATTCAATCAACTCTGATTTACAAGAACATCTCTTTGACACACACAGAGTTTGAGAGCAGAGGGCCGGAGTGACGAGGGGTTGATGAGTCCTCAATAAAATCAATTACCATCATCGCCTTGTGCCAGGCAGTGATAAATAAACAGGGCACGGCGCGGACAGCCGCCAGGGGGGGGATCTGAGGGTCTGAGTACAGATGGCATTCTCATCCTAGCGCTGCCCACCGGCGTGCCGCAGTGTGAGTGTTGGAGAACGTGTGACTGGAAACTGAAAGAGCATAGAAGAGGAGGGAAAATCCAAGAAGGACGCTAACATGCTCCGACTGAAAATGTGTTTTGTGTCCAAATGTGGACGATGACCGCACTAGTGCACATCTGCAAGTCTTCTGTTTAAATTCATATTTATATATGCCGTTGGAGATCGGACTCTTTTCCCTTCTTTTTAGATTTGCATGCATTTTATTCCTTTATTCTTCTATCTATCTATCTATCTATCTATCTCTCTATCTCTCTATCTCTCTCTCTCTCTCTCTCTCTCTCTCTCTCTCCCTCTATCCATCCATCCATCCATCTATCCATCCCTCTCTCTCTCTCACTTTCTCTCTCACTCTCTCTCTCTCTCACTATCTATCTATCTATCTATCTATCTATCTATCTATCTATCTATCTATCTATCTATCTATCTATCTATCTATCTATCCATCTATCCATCCATCCATCCATCCATCCATCCATC
>VRLP01004742.1:0-44928 GCA_009660295.1 Lophius piscatorius
GTCCTGTAGATAATTATATAAAGAGTCTGGTCTAGACCTGCTCTTTCTGGAAAGCACCTTGAGACAACTGTTGTTGTGAATTGGCGCTATATAAATAAAGATTGATTGATACTAATAGTAACTGATATATCTGACACTATCTGGTGTGATCACATGGGCAGGTTTGTGTACATTACATCCAAACAAAATTAAAACCACCTGACTAATTGTAAAGGTCTACCCTTTACTTCGAAACCTCTGTGAGCTCACTGTGTATTTTGATACCTCTCTAACAAAAATGTCTCAGCTTATTAAGGATTTATAGATTGGCTTGTACGTACTTTACTAAACACTCTACAAATAATTTATAAGCTGCTATAACCTATTCGATATAAAATGTATCAGAGACTTGATGCTTGCCAGTAATAAGCACACTTATCTGTACCGCTAACTTGATATTGCCAAATAGTAACCCACATTGATAAATTGAGCGCTGTTGAGAGTCATTGACTAATGACTTACAAATTAAGTTTACAGGTATTCAGTTTTGTTATTGACATGAGAAATTAAAAAGCAACATGTGCTGTCTGTATTTAACTGAAATAGATGTATGTGGGCACTAAAGGGTTAACTCATGGCAGCTTCACTGCATGTCCTATACACAGACTACCCCTTTTTTTTGGAAAAACAGAGAAATAAATGGGTAACGAAAATATACAGAAGTTAAGTACCTGCAGTGTATAGGAGTGAGAAGAAACTACCATCAAAGTTTATGCCAATGCTACGTGATGTAAACACTGTGGTTTCTCCTGAGTGTTTACTGTAGTTCACCTCTGGTATATAACGCTAACTCATTTAGCATAGCCAGCGCTAAGCTAAATGAGTTTGCGTCTGGACTTTTTTTTAACAACCAGGATAAATACACATCCTTACTACTGAGTGGATAACAGTGACAAAAAAATACATTTCTCCAGCATGCAGCTGTGACCAGAAGATGTTTCTTTAACCGAGTTTAAATAAGCAACAAAATGCCGTCGTCTCAATAATATCTCCTGGCAGTACAGGCAGTGAAAATGTGCGTCCAGCTCAGGCTGCACCACAATTCATTTTCCTGCTACTGGAGTATGAACTGTTGCATAGCTGCTGGAACAAGCATGCACGCACTGTTCAGCCATTTGAGCATGCACATAGGAAAGACCTGTGAGGAGAGAAGAGGACCAGGTCGGACATTCAGGCCGCACCAGATCCATCTCGAATAAACAGCTATTATACAGCTTGTATAAAGGAAGCAGAAGCAAAATCTTATTTAATGACTGTAGAGGAACATCATTAGTTTGGTCATAATGAGGCAACACAAGAGGAAAAAAATGGGGGGAAATGTATAAAATTGTTTAGCTATGTATGGGCAAGACAAACTATTCTTTTTAATTAAGTAAACTTTTTTAAGACAAGTCATCAAAAAAAATCCAGTCGGTACGTGGGATAAGAACTACATGGCTGATGTTTTCAAATCATAGCTGAACCATTCTTAACAGTTTGGCATAAATTGCTGCACTATTCTGTAAAATATATGTTTATAAGAGATAAAAAATGTAGATAATTTTGTGCTGCAGCCTACATAGCAAGAAACAAACAGCAGACACAGCTCACATCACAACATCAACAAAACATCAAGATGTTCAAAGGTACAAGTTAATAAACTGCAGCTGCAAATCAACAATAGAGAATAGAATGGAGTCTTCAAAAATAGCTGTACAGCCTTATGAACGGGTAAAAATGGAAAAAATAAATGTATCATTCCTAAATTAATGCTTTTTCTTTTCTTGTTATGCAGATGATACTTAATGTAATTACAGGGTATTAAATTGATATAGATATTTTTTTTTGTAATGCAGATGATACCTAATGTAATTACAGGGTATTAAATTAATATATATATATATTTGTTTTGTAATGCAGATGATACCTAATGTAATTACAGGGTATTAATTCCTAAAGCTGAAGGGCTGACTCACATCATTGCTAAGTGATTCACATTACCCATAATCCCAGGACTCTTCTGCTGCGATGTCATCTTGTACACGACGTTCCACAGTCTGCAGACTAGGCTGCATGACGCCCGTTGATCCCAGCATTTTAATCCATCAGAGGAAACACTGAAGCCGAATGAGTAAGACTTAGTCATCATAATCACATTCCTTGTGGAAAAGGTCCATTTTAGAAGTCATTAATGAAAATGATTAATTTGCAATGTTCTGAAGAAACATAAACACCAAAATAAATGCTGCATAAATAGTGCAGCCAGTAATGCAGGTATACATCTTAACATCTAATAAAATGTTGAATGGTAGGGAGATGTTTTTATTTCTGGTAACGTCATGGTTTGGAGGATCATCTTACTACCAGAGGACAAAATGTTCTGATGGTGGCAACTGCAAAAGTATCTTTATACTTCAGAATATGAACAAGAATTTTGTGTGACAGAAACACATGGAACAACTGGTGTCTGTTTACACTGCAGAAAAATGAAGATCCCTCACCACAGGGACATTTGAAGGAAGAAGAGACACAGTTGAAGTTGAAACTTATTTTCCATATTGCGTTTCGAAGAAGCTACGGTGGCATTCAGGTGTCAAAACGTTGTCATGTAAATATAACTAGAAATGTAAAACTATAGATCAAAATTTACATGGAAAAAAACTAATAGTATTATTTGTTCAGCATTGTGGTAGTGTTGTGGTTCTGTCCCTCGCTGCGAGGGGGGGTGGGCGCAGAGGATGTGGGGGTGACGACTGGTGGGATAAGGAAATTATTTAACAGAATAAAAGACAACTGAGCATGAATCTCCCCGTCAGAAAAAGTAATCCTGAAGAACTAGACGGGTGCTCCTTGACTGATGAGACAGCGATGCAAGGTCTCTCCCTCTCCTACCAACCTGGTGCCTCTTGTGTTGCATCACCGCGGAGTAAGTGTGACCAAACAAGCATTATGCTCTGCCCCCACTAAAACCAAGGCTAAGTCTTTAGAATTTCCCAAACACATTTTTTTTCCTCTATAGAAAAGCACACAATGATGCAGAATTAAAATAATCTACTGAAGGCTGGTTGGCAAATATAAGAAGCAGAAAGTTCAGATATTTGTGTAAAAATGGAGTAAAAGTAAAAAGTTCTCAAAAACAAATACTCATGGTAAGTATGGATACCTGAGCAAGTATTTGTACTTTGTTACTTGCAACTTCTTCTTTGAAGGATGGCCACGAAACAGGATTGAAGAGTTGCCATGTGCCATTGAAAAAATCGTTACACCTCAGGGCCCTTATTTTATCAACATTGCGTATGCACAAAAGTCGGAGTATGCCACTTTCATCGAGTCTTTGGAATTTGCAAACTTCCACGCAAGATGATCCATGCACTGGCACAGAAACTTGGCTGCAACTGTTTTAAATATCTGAATATTTTAGTGCACACGCACTTCCGTTTCCGTACGCCACCTTCTGACATTAATCCGACACAGATAAAGCTGGATCCTGAAGAAAACGGCCATTAAAATCACGTGTCTGATATTATTAGGGAACAAGAGCTGTCTTATTAAATCTCTGTCTAGTGCTAATCAATGTCATCCCATTAAATGCCCTTCATGGGCTTGTTCACGTCACACTTCTCTGAAAAACGGCTTAGGGCTAAATACAACATCAACAAAACACCTAAGTGTGATATCAGCCCTACCCACCAACCCTCACAATAAAACAGAGATAAAGTGATTTTTATTGTAAATGATTCACTGATAGTGATGACATCATCATTGTGTTTCATTGCAAAATCCAGATTTAAACCTCAGGGATACGGAGCGCCACACTAAAAACACAAACAGCATTTCCCTTTCTTGCTACCATTTCATGATTTACAGTAAATCCTCACACCTTCCCCTCCATCAGACATTAGAATCTACGAGCATTCAGTCCTGGAACTCAGGTAACAGTATGCAGATCCTTTGAGTGAAAAGCAGAATGAGAACAATGAGAAACAAATAATTAACCAAGAACAGGAGTGAAAGATAAAGCCTTGAATTTGCTGAAGTTTTAATCATCCATCAACAGACTTGTATTAATGAACTGCAAAAAAGATAAAAGATAAAAAATTAGGCATGTAGTGAGTTTTTATCAGCAGTGACTAGCCACATACAGCTCCCCTGTAGCTCGCCTGGCGTTAGATGCATCTATCCAAAGCATCTCACTGTGTCATGATTGCATTTTTACCTACTGGGAGGAATGGAAATATAATTTCACAATGCTGTGAGGAAAAAAACAACCCACAGGTTATGTCATTATGGTTATTTACGGCGAAACAGACACTGAGGATGATAAATGTGTTGATTTGAAATTACATCATAAAAATTATTTAACGCTTTACACCATTATCACTTTGTAAACCTGATATGCTAAGTATTAGCCTATTTATCGAATTCACAGAAAAAATTACAACATTAGCATTTAATTAGTCTTATTCAGGACTATTAAATTAATGGCTTTCCTCTTCACTTTTAATTTCCACCAACTCCTTTAGAAAGCGACTTTTTGGATGCTAAAATACTCGATTAAATTCAGTTTTTGAAGGAGCTATGTAGAGCAGTAAGACGGAACCAAAATAATTGTTTTAAAATATTGAGCTAAAAGACACTAAAATGCGTTTTAGATTTTGAGCTGAAATATCACATTTTAATCTAGCCTCTTATCATTAAATGAACATGATTAATCCTGCAGAGCAAATCAAGCACATGACTTTTAGTTTTTTCTTTGCGTATTAGGGCCCGAGCACTAACCAGTGCAGGGGACCTACTGAAACTGCTCCGTTTTATTAGTATTATTATTAGTTTTAATTTTGTATTGGTTATTCTCTTATACTTTAAAAGATTTAATTTGGCTATTGTTTTGTTTGACTGTCTGCCCTTAAATTCCCTCCTGTTAAGTGTTTTACCTACTGTTTCAGTGCAGTCTTTGTCTGTTTTCACTTGTGCTACCTCTCCGTGTCCATTTATTCTACTTTTGTTTCCAGTGGGTAGGCCTTCCTTGTGTATTTTTTAAGTTTCCCCTGGATTTTGCCATTGACATCTGCCACTGGATTTGTTTGCTATGTTTGGACTGCTTCCATGGTAGAGATGTCAGGATTAACCGTTTATGCAATTATTAACATAATGATAGTGATAACCATAAGATTTCTCTCTATACACTTTTACATGTGAGGAGCGAAGGAGGAAATCTCCTCTCCTTCACATCGAGTCTCATCGTGTGTGTGTGTGTGTGTGTGTGTGTGGGGGGATCTTTTTTGTCAGACTGTGCGAAGCCCATACTATGACTTGCCTGAACGGCTGAAACGATGGAAATGGCACAGGGAACTCAAACTCCAGAGTTATATCCAAATATGAATTGTATCAAGTCGACACTGTTAGACCATTTTTTGGGCAGCGGAGGCTCGTCCAATGATGTCTGATCTCACAGAGGAGATACTGTAGCAAAACTGCTGAACAACCTATTGTTGGTTCTGATAGGAAGGTTTCAGAACATCACAGCTTGGTGTGGATGGGGCTTTTACATTTGTCAACTACCGGGGGAAGAGGTGACACTAGGACTATGGGAAGATTGTTAGCAAGGAGAGGCAGTTTATTACTTTCAGTATTGTTCTGTTGACAGTGCAGAGCTGTTCAGGTGACAAAAAGGGGTATAGACAATATTAGGCAGGTGGTTTTTATGCAATGGCTGACTGTGTATGTTTAATTGTGTCTTCAGTAAGCTTAGTGTCTACTTTGGCTTTCCAAGAGTAACCACGCATTTGAAATTACTTAAAGCACCAGTGTTGTAGGCATTGAAAAACCATGATTTGTTGTTTTCAGGTTTCACAATCGTTATAAAGCTAAATTCACATATGTATTAATCTCGTTGGCTCGTTTTTACACAAGCAGTACACAAAGTGACGGGAAATATACACCTTTGATGTGGCCGGGGTTTCCAGCACTATACAAGTGTGAAAAGTTCAGCCATTAAAAAAAACTAAGAACTGTGAAAACCACAGTATGTGCTGCATTGTTACTGTAACTGACAGGTGATAATGTCATCATTACTCACGTTTCACTGGAAAAATAAGAGCACATTAACTGCAGAGGCTTTACAACGTTTCCTACAGCTTTGATGCACTTCAGGGTGAGAGAGCACATATTCAACCAGTCACCACTAATTCACAAGGGGACAATTTAAAGAGGCATAAAAGCATAGCCAATACTTGCCAGGCTATCTGAGGGGTATTAAAAACAAAGCTTTTAAGACTTTACTGGTGGACCAGCACCTGTTTGAATCCCAATTTGGCTCTGCAGCGGTCCCTCAAGAGAAGATTTGACTTGCATAGGAAAAATTAAGAGCATGCAGACACTTTCGACCCCAAAGTTTGGCCTGAAGTTGCACCGGCCCCTCAGAGGACGTGGCTGCTGTCCACGTATTCCAGTGTGGAAAAAAAAAAAAAACAGAGTGAGATGAGGGAACAGAAACAGGACAAATGCCTTCATGCCTCCGCCCCTTCATGCCAACGATCCAATACATACATTGAAATAACAGGACTACCTTACAAATACTGTTCTGTGTCAGCTATCGAGTGCCTTGCGGTCACCATTAGAAACACCTCACCACATATGGTGCTCAGTCAAACCAGTCAACCCACATGGCTGGGCAAACACTGCCGCTGGCCTGGGGTCAGGGCAAAATGCCTTTCCAGATGTCTTAGCCAGATGAGGCGGTGGCTAATCGGCAAAGACAACATGGTAAAATGGTGTTGGGGTCTTGGGTTGACAAATAAAACTCTCATATAGATCAAGACAAAAGCAATGATTAGTTACTGCCTGCAAATATATTTTTGAGGTGGTTCCATTTATATAAATTGTATCAGCTGCAATGCTTTGAAAAAAATATTGGGTTTTTTCCTTTTGTCCAGTTTTTAGTTGTAGATGGTCATAAGTCTTATAAGCCTTCTTTCCTCTGTTGATGAAGTCCTTCATGATGTATGGACTATTGTTAGGGTTGATTTTTACTGTCAGTTTTGGCAAGAAAATCTGAATCTGATCTCACACTCGTCTAACTAGTTTGATATCGTCCCGGTGTGATTCAGCAGAGGCTGTTCCCAGCCTGTGCTCAAAAAGCAGACTTTCAGTGTTTTTGAGCTCTACAGTAAGTTCACTTACAGGTAAATGATGTCTAGCCAGTGGCTAATTAGCTATTCCTGTCCATGGTTAAGCTTTTCTACTTTAAAAATATCTACATAAATTTAAAAAAAATTAATCTTAGAATTAATACTAATTACAATTGGGTGCACAGTAAATTTGACATTCTAGGCATTATTTTACAGTAAGGAATTGTACATTCAATGTACATTGAATGCAATATTTTTTGTTGGTATGTGTATATGGTACTGTATGTGTGTATCTATGTTTGCCTAAGCCTACCACACCTGTCTGCAGGTGCTTTTCCTGATTAGGATCAGTGATCACAGGTTTGCTTTTGTTTAAGCCTGTTTATTATTTTATTAAATATCCACAAATCAATTTTTGTCTTCAGTTCTGTTGGTAGAATGTTCCAAAGTTTTATCCCACCTGCTGAAAAGGATGACTGAACAAAAGCAGTTTAAAATTTTGTCGCTTTGCACTTGCAGTTGGCTGATCTTCTAGAGCAGGGGTGCCCAACGTTTTTACACTTCAATTCCACTTTCACATTTTTAAGTATGACAAGATCTACCTGTCAGAAAAAAACAGTCTAAGTCCCATAATGAGGTGCATAAATTTACTTTCATACATCAGTCTCTTTTGACATGTCAGAAAAGGGCGGGATTACCCGGCACTTAATGTGATATTTGGCACTAGAAGGAGGATGCTATCTTCTCATTATCATGGTTCAGTGTTTCCCATGGAATTTAAAGAAACCGATGTGGTTTAAATCAACTGATATCAAAATTTTAAAAAATGACGCAATCATAGGCAAATTATTCTGAATATAAATGGATATTTGACCAAAATTATAACTTCTTTGACCACCAGCTGGTCAGGTTGCTGTTCCTGTTCATTAGACATGAATGCAGAGTGAAGAAAGTGTTAACTGACATTAATGAATGACAATTAAGACAGGAAAATCCGCTTCTTTGAATGTCCAGTTACAGAAAATCAATTAATGTCCAGAACAAGCCGAGCCAGACTCACCTCCTCTCTTTCTAGTGCTGGGATGACCTGAAGTGAATTATGCAAATAATTGAACTTTTAGACTTTTTTCTTTTTACATACCTGCAGGTGAAGCTCTGCATTTCTCTCTACCTCTCTCTGGCGCAATATCTCTCTCTCTCCATCGGAGAGGACGAGTGGCTCGTGGTGTTGCATGCGCGTTGTGAGTGGGAATCACTGGTATGTGACGAATTGACTGGTCTAATGTACTAAGGAGCAATTTAACTCATCATCTAAAAATTATAATGCGATCCACTGATAATCACTCCGTGATTGACCAGTAGTAGCCATCAACCAGTAAATTGCATCGATTTACATATTCAAAATAAACCTGAAGCTGAGCTCAGCAACTATTAGGTGTTTTTGCATAATCTTGGTGTCTATGGACAGGTAACCTTAAATAATGTGTTTCCAGTCTGTAACATTTCCATATTTATTCTGATTGAAAATGTCTCTTTCGCCATGCTCCTCTCCGATTCTGTCTTTTTAATATTCAGGGTTAGAGTACTATTTTTGGGCCATTGGGATCATTATTAACTGTTGAACACACTAGAGGGGTCTTGTTAAAGACTCCATTGCGTCTGTTTCCACATCCTAAAAGGCATCAGGTTTAAAGAAATGTCTCCTCAACCATTTGAGTCCCTGGCTGAGAGGAACGTGAATATTATACATGGCCCAGACACCGTCTTGCAATTAAAATGTCACAGATCTGATAGCTGCACATCTTCATCCATGGTGATCCTTATTAATTAGCTGAACTCCCACCATCTCACTCTCTGGGCAGATAAAAGAATCAGCTAAATGTTAGGAATGAAAAATTTAAAAGAACATGAAAGCTTGACATGAAGGCGGCGGCCAACCTGAGTGACAGGTGCTCTGCCTCTAATGAATGATGCATTAAAAGGGGAGCCGATATCCCGTCGTTCCTCCACCGTGTTCAATGAGAAGATTAAAAAAAAGCGACGTCCTTGAAAAGAACTGCAGGGTCACTGATCACAAGCTCTACAACATGTTTAGCCTCGCTAGCTTGACCCAATGCACGATCCATACAACTACAAATTAACCTGAACTCCTGTGAGCGCATACTATTCAATACTGATGAATGTTCTGTAGAGTCCAGCGTGGACGGAGGCTGTATGCAATGCAGTGACAAAGTATTTGACCCCCTCCCTAATTCTTTTCTTCTGTGTTATTTTTTGTGGGGCACAAGAAATTTTGCAGCACAACCCTTTCCTGAATCAGACATATAAACAAGATTCTTAAAGGAACAGTTCACCCAAAAGGAGGACACCAGTCATTATTGACTGGTGTCCATAATGTTTATTTATGTCCTAATAAACATCCTGGTGTCCAGGATGTTTATTAGTCCTCAAAACAATTCTGGAGCTTCACAGCAAAATTAGTGCGCTCGTAAATTGACCGCATCCAGGCTCAGAAAATGAAATATTTTTCATTTCTGTTTTGTAGTGAATTTATTTATTCTTATTCAAATTAAATGGAAATCAAACTGTTTTTGTAAAAAACTCTTCTCCATTTTAGCCAGGTATAGGAAAAATGCCTTGCTTTTCAAATACATTTTTTTGTAGGATAAAAATAAAATCAAAAAACCACTCACCTCCTGTTTTTCCACTTTTGGAATAAAAACATGCTGCAAGATGAACTTTCAAAATACAAACCATGAGAAATCCACAGTAAGTCCAGATCGTTCATACAACATCATTGGGGACTTCAGATGATAATTCAGGGTGGACAGAAATCTGTATTTTCCTCAGTGTTAACAAAAAATATAACATTTAATGCAACTTCCTGTTTACAACGTGAGGTATGCGGAGATTGTGAGTCATTGTTCAATTTTCCTAATTCAAGTTTTATTAATGGCATATGCAAATTCAAACGGTGAGACACTTCTAATTGTTTACATTGTAAAAAGGAACAAAGGAAACATGTAAATGACCAAAGCGGAACATAATGCCACACTCAGTGAGTTTTTCAGAGATTACTGAAATGTCATTTTGTTGTGGTGCTAGTATTTTGTGGATTTATAAAATCTGATCTATTGACCTGTGCAGTTGGAAAGTGTTTCCTGTCATCATCCACTGTCTGGCATTAAAATATGATCTGAAAGTCAAACAGGAAGACGTAAATGTTATCCCTGCTTTGTGTGGATGTTTATGGAGTCTAATTTTCTTTCTGAGCACACCATGTGGAGATTAAACACCTATTTTATATGGCAGTAATGCTTTTAACTTTGCAAACACTCCGTGAGTGAATTATTACAGATATCCATACCAGTATTTGCATACCTCATAAATTTGCCTGGAAAAACTTAATTCCATACACAGAATACGGGTTACTGATGATGACATCGGGCAAAAACTCATCACAAATGATCTCACAGCCTCCTCTTCCACACTTATTATAATCAGTTTGTGAGAATGAACTAATTTTTTCAGGTCCCACAATAGCATCCCTATGGGGTTCAAGTTCAGACATTCTGCTTCAGAATTGTCAGGTAGAGAGCAGAATTTGTTTCTCTCAATGATTGTGAGTCGTCCCATTCCTGAAGCAGCAAAGCATTTCCAAAACATTCCACTGCCACCTCGATGTTCTTCTAGTGGAATGCTGTGTTTGGTTTTCCCCAGATGTAACGGGACCCCTGTATTCAAACAGGTCAACTTTCCGCTTATCAGTCGAGAGAAGATTCTCTCAGAAGCTCTTATGGTCATCAAGGAGTGTTCAGACGAGACTTAATTTCTCCTACGTCAGCAATGGTTTTCTCCTCACAATCTCCCATGATGCCATTTTTGCCCATTGGAATAGTGGAGCCATGACCTCTAACCTTTGTTGAGCTGAGAGAGGCCAGCAGTTCCTTGGATGTTTCTTTACATCTTGACTGAGCCTTCACTGTGATCTGGGAGGAACTTTGGAAGGTGGTCCACTTCTGTGAAGGTTTGCTGTTGTTCCAAGTGTTCCATTTGTAGACAATGTGTCTCACTGTGAACCTGTGGAGTTCACGAACCGTAGAGATAAGCTTTGAACCATTCCCATACAGATGGATATCAATCACCTTCTGGAATTTCTCTTGATTTTTGCATATTGTGTGTGATGATGTGACTGAACGGGCTGATAGTGATCCGGTCTGGGTGGATTTAGACCAGCTGCCGTGAATAGGCGTCCCACGGTCTGCATCCGGCCCGCGAGCTGCCTATATGCGGACCCTGAGCTGAACGTGTGACAGTTGGGTTTACATGGACAGCCTAATTCCAATTAGATTTAGAAAAGTCGTCTAATCGGAAAGTAAATGCTGCATGAAACACCCCTTTTTGAATGGAAAGAACATTTCCGAATTAGACTTCATTCCTTTGCAAGGCGGTAGTCAAAATCATTCTGGAAAGCCTTTCCGGTAGCCAGTCGCTGCATGTAAATGCTTTATCTGACAGCTTTCTGTTTGAGTTGTATCTGCTCACGCCCAGCGTCGTGACGTAATGCTCCGCAAAGTTTTTTAAGCGCCGCATTTTAAATACGGCGACTTCAGAACAGTACCGGTCTGCATCAGAGAGTGATTTATTCATTGCAACTTTGAAATATTTTAACATATTTGGACGGTTAGATGGGCGAAAAGCCCCTTGGACGCATGCCCTCTTTTTCGTATTCTTCTGGGCGCTTGTTGGCAGACGGCACCCAAATCACCGAAGCATTATCGCCACCGTATGAACAGGAGTGTGGATCGTCTGCACATGTCTGAAAGTCTTTACGACTAGGTGAGTTGAAGCATGTAAACAGCGGGTCGGAAAAGATCAAAAGTCATTTAAACAGGCGACCGACATCGCAATTCGGAAAGGTTTAATACGGAAAAGAAGAAAAGTGTTCAATGTAAACCGATCATACGTAGTGTGTGTTTTAATCAGCACGTGTAAATGGGCTGTAATCTCCATGCCAACGATGCGCTGATAGGCTATTACTACAAAAAGCAACAGAGTGCTCACTTAGAGTGGCGTGGGTGTTGGTTAAGCACAAGATGCCTTTTCTCTCATTAAGTAGCAGTGTGTGACACAATGTAAAATAGTTTTTCATTGCACTTTGATTCCTGAGATCTTGATATATTTGTTTGCCAAAGCATTCTTTGGAGGGTTTTGTCATATTTGAGTATTTATTTGAATTTATGCCAAAATGGAAATGGCATTTTATTTTATTTTAGTATGTATTTTTGTTGTTTTGAATGAAAAGGACATTTTGCTTTGAATATAACAGTATCATGACTTGAGGTTTGGCTGACTATAACAAATGGACCTTTGACAAGTTGAAACATTTTTTTGTGGACCTTTAAGATTTGTATTTGAGTACCCCTGGTCTAGACAAACTGGAACCAGCTATTAATACCATTTGGTAGTTTCTAAATGTAGTTGTTTAAGGCAAATACTTTTTAAATAGACCCATTTGGCATTAGAGAGTGTTTTTTGTTAAATAGATAAAATTATTGTTCATGATTAAACACAGTTTACTATGAGACGAGCACAAAACTAGAAGAAACCAGGTGGAAATAAGTTACTTTTCGACAGCACTTTGAGAATAGAAGTGAGTATAGATGTATAAGAGGAGAGTGGGAAGTAAAAGTAGAGCCTGAAGCAGTAGACCGCAGATCCGTGTGATTATGATTCATGAAGAGCTGAATGTCTGGGCAAATGTTGAGTCAGATATTCTACACCTCTGGGCAGACATGGCACTGGTAAACGGCATAAACACTACAATTACATGGATAATTAGCCATCCTCTGTATGAAAGAAATCACAGGGTTTTCTGAAGATCCACATATTGCACATCATGTTATTTTTATAATAATAAGAGCTTCCTTCAAAAAAAGATTCTGAAGGAAAAACAAGAATTTTCCAAAGATGGTACAACCCATTACTGTATATTCCCAGACAGAAAAGCGGTCTAAAATCTTTACCTCCTAAGACTAGTCTTTATTGGCATCTAAGAAGGAAACTCGATGTAAGCCTTGTGACAGATACTGACTGAGATCTCTAATAGAGACTTAAGAAACAAACATGGATACATTCTCATTTGGGCTATTTCCTCACAAACTATCCAGAAGTCTTAAAAGTTCACTTAAAGATAAAAGCCTTTTATTCTACCCCTAACTGTCATAGCTCATCACACAGTCACTAATTTAAAGAAAAAAAAAACATCACGACCCAATTCCTCATAGGCCCAGTAGTGTGTTCACAATGAACATGACAAGTTATTCTCGCCACATGATTACAAATGACGCATATTCCCATCATTCCCATCCTCCACTGAAGCTGAACGGTTTTTAAACTAGTTTTAAAATTAATTTGACGCCAAAAACCAATCAGCCCTGAGAATCACCAAAAGTCACACGTTGGTATGAGAGACACAAAACAATCATGTTTTCATACGTGTGTGTTACTTAGCAACAATTTTAGTTTGTTTTTTGAGTTTTCGGTGTCTCTTTAGATTTCTGATTTGAATTATTTCGGTCATATAAACATTTATCCTAGTATGACGCGCATACAAGTATATTTATACATGTACAACAAACCAACGTTCAAGTACGCACATATAAAGATACACATACTAATTCATAGTCTTTTCTTTTTTTTTTTTGACCGAAAAGATTTAGGCTGATACAGCTTGATATTTCCTTTTTATAGGGTTTTATATATTCTCCCAAACTAACAAAAGTAAAGACTAGTATATTGAATAAAACGATTGTATTTCTTCACTAAGGCTGTTCAACAGCTTTACAACTTTAAGTGTTTACCTTTGTCATAGTTTATAACAAGGTAAAATAGGGGGAGTTAGTGTCTATTTTTCCTGTATAGTCACGATAAAAGCTTGATTCCACTGGAAGCATAGCGTCTTGTTAGGGCTGCACCAGTTGCCACTCCCGATCGCCATTCAAAACAATGTGTGTGATTCCACTACACGCACCATGGCGCATCCCAGCAGGAGCGCGTATCTACTAATTATTTACTTTGAAAACAATAAAGACCCATTCAGTGGCTTTCAGAGCGCTGAGATGGGTCCGGTGTGAAAAACTACGGAGAAAAACCAGCTGCTCCGTCACCAGGATGCAACTGAGAAGCTTGCAGTGGAATCAAAGCGTAGGTTGGCGTGGTGTGAAGGATCCCAAGAGGTGTTAGCGCAAAGGAAGTACCACGAAATCATCGCATATGATGAGAGTGCACTATCATAATTTAAAAAAGGATGACTAGATTTGCGCATGAATTGAAGTTCTTGACCATCTTCACTCTCAATCTCCATTTAAACATTCTACTTAATCTGCCTTTACCTACATATCTTCACAGGGAACTAACATTCAAACCTCGCTCAAACTTCCATAAAGGGCCATAACTTGGCGCTGAGTAGAAAGTCATGCACTTATAACGCCTATATCTCTAGTTTTAAACAGTGTATGGAGATTTTTTTTTATTTCTTTATTGAAAGCATCACACGTGACCGAAATCACCAGAAGTGAACAAAGTCTCACTCCTCTCCGCTACTATTGTCATAATCTCCATTTAAGAACCTGAATATAACTAAAGGACTATGGAGATTACCTTAGTTCAGCTAAAGCCCAAATAGTTGACTTGTTGAAGGCACAAGAATGATGTCTGGAAGAACTTTTAAAACGCCATTCCCCAGTTTAAATCTGTCCATGGCGCTGTCTAGCGCTGCGCCATGATGTGATGTCAATGAACCAAAAAGGCTAATAAATTTATTTCATTTTATTTTAAATGCTGCGAAAAACTATTATTTCATGAAACTTAAATCATCTCTGGGTTGCGCCAAAACCTACATCTGGGTACATTTTCTTGCTAATCCATTCTAGAGTTTTTCCTGAATCTTGCTCAGGAAAACAGGAGAAAAAAAAGCATAGAGTAGAGAACATAACCTCCTCCCTTGACGATGGTAATAAATGTTAAATGCTTTAAAAATTTGATCAAATTCTTACCATTTTTGCAGACTTATGAAATACAATGAAATAGTTCATATGTTGAATACTGTGTAAAGGATGTAAATATTTCTTTAGGGGGACATACTGAATTCTAAATGATTCAACTTACAATCCCTGACTTTGTTAGTCAACGGAAATATTTGGAATAATAACATACAGACATGTATGGTACTGTAAAAGTGGGTTAAATGTTGGAAAGAAATAATAATAATAATAAATTGGACTTATATAGCGCCTTTCTAAGAACACAAGGACGCTTAACCAAGAGGGCAGTCAAAACATACTAATAAATAATCAAATAAAATGAGAGATGTGTAGAGGGGATTTAGAAATCGGAGGCCTTTAACAAAATGTGGTGCTTGAGGAGATTTTTGAAAATGTCCAGGGTCGCAGAATTCCTGATTTCAAGGAGAGATTTCCAGTGGGCGGGGGCTGCAACGCTGAAAGCTCTGCCACCGAATGTACGCAGCCTGGTGCGTGGGGGTGGAGAGCAGACCAGTGTCGGAGGAGCGAAGTCTCCGAGAAGGAGCGTAGGGCTGGAGAAGGTCGTGAGGTACTGGGGGTCAAAGGCATGGAGGGATTTGTATGTGAGCAGCGTAATGCGTGATTGGATAGAGAGCCAGTGAAGGTGGATGAGTGTGGGGGGGTTGATGTGCTGCAGATGAGAACCCTGGCAGCTGAGTTTTGGACATGCTGGAACCGGTCCAGGGCTTTGCTGGGTACCCCGGGCTCATATCATCGAATGTGAACTGGAATCATATTGTTCTAAGGGGGGGATGAATCCGTATTGGTTATGTAGCTCATTTTGTCGATTTGTGGCTTGGAATTCAAGCAGAACAAGATGGTTGATTGTTTTTCAAAGACATGTTACCTGCCTGTGTCAACTGGACTGAATAATGTAGATAGAAAAGTTAAAATTTTATAACCTGTCATTCAATGATATGAAATAAGGTTCGTCATGGACAGATTTTGAAGTGTAATGTGTGACAATAATCCCCAACCTTCTTTTACATGGCGAGGATCCCGTCCTCTGCTCAGAGCCCTTGAATCTTGCACTTTTTGAATGTCTCCTCATTTTGAAGACATTTTCAGTTGATCTTCTTATTAAAGTTTGCAGATATTAGCTTATAGCTGTTTTTAAATCTTCACAAACATAATATGTCATCAAAACTTGACCCCCCCCATGTAGTTCTTCCACCTCACTGGCCCACTTTTTGGACCCAGCCCTGTTGCTACCTCTGCTTTTGTGACCGGAGGAAGAATCTCCACTTAAACCCGTGAAGCATTTATACAGGATGTATAAATGCTACACGGAATTTATATACCCTGGATACTGGAGCATTTATAAAGGATGTTGAGGCGAAGTAAAGGATACGTTTAATTAGACTCCTCATACAACTCATACTCCTTTTCCAACAAAAATAACCTGGTGCTAGTTTGGTGCTGGTCCTAATGCCAGTACTTACTGGTTTAACTCGCGCACCTCCTAAGAACCTGTTTGCTTTTCCATTGGCAAGAAGCCAAATCAGAGCCATGCCATTATATCACCGCATGACGTAATCGGTTGTTGGATCTAGACCAACAATGAGTTGGTGCTTGTGTTGCACCAGTTTTGAGAGCCAGGAGCTGGTGCTTAGGCTGTCGAAAAGCAAAGGACTGGTGCTCAGGCTCTTGCTCTGAACTAGCCCTGGAACAAGTTTATGGAAAAGGGGTATCGGTAACATCCTAGAGGAATCAGTCCTTGAATGGTGCCTTTGGTTTGGAGCCAACAATTACACAGTCATCTGCATACTTTATATTGATCCAATCTTCACATTCGACTTGTGTAAAGGATAGAAAAAGAGAGTAAAAACACGCATTGTTAAGTGGAGCCATTGGAGGAGTAAACCCTTACGCATAATGCCATTTTCCCAAAGATGTGTCCAGTTTGTTAAAAAGGCCAAGATCCAGCCCACAGGACTGCTTTTCAAATCGAACTGTTCTAAAAGCCACCTAGAATATGCTGTTAATCATGTTTCAAAAGAAAAATCAACTCATAAAACTGTAA
Source organism: Lophius piscatorius (assembly GCA_009660295.1). Taxonomy (NCBI): domain Eukaryota; kingdom Metazoa; phylum Chordata; class Actinopteri; order Lophiiformes; family Lophiidae; genus Lophius; species Lophius piscatorius. The sequence continues at coordinate 17,256 of VRLP01004742.1, forward strand.
CTTGAGCCTAATTTCCGTCCGAATCTTTAAAGAGCAGTTCAGACAAATTGACTGTGGCTCCCTCTATTCTGCTGTGTGCCATAGAAGCAAATTTTATGAAATCAAGTACATGCTCAGATTAAGTGGACATTTCATAACTCACCAGTTTTTCAAAAGACTTTATTTAAATAGATGCAAGAGCAACCAGTCTAAAATCAATAATGGGTTTAGGGAAGCTGGATTTTGGAAGAGGCACTTCCACTGCATCCTTCCAGACTTCATTAGAAATGCAATTAAATACAGAAATTATTTCCCATAAAATTGTGCCATATCATTGAAAATGAAAAAGCAGTGGCAGAGGATTCTGCATCCGTAAAACTCGGTGGGTCATTGAACACGACACATTGACTCACTTTACTTGCACCCATGAGCGTGCTTCATCATTGCGTCACTTCCTGTCTGTGTATGCCCTGACTAATTGCTGCTATTATCGTTGTTATATTCATATAATGACAAATTTAACCGGAAGTAGTTTGGCTTTAGACCTTATGGTTCACTGCTTCTTTGGAAACATGCTCATAAATCTCAATTAGTTACAGGTGTTTTTGGGTCAGTTCGCTTTATTAAATTTGCGGTTGGCAACGGCTTCTCCCTCCTTCTCTATTTTCCTGCTCAGTGTATGAGATATTCAGTTATTCCATTAAAAAGCAAAGGACTTTTCTTTTTAAGGGTTAAAAAAAAAAAACTTTTTTTTTGCCCCCCCCCCAAAAAAAAGGACAGAACCAAGGGGCGAAAGAGTGATTTCCAAAAACCTCTAAAGGCCGAACCACAGAGGCCTGAAGAGCCAAGAGGAGCTAAATGACATCAAAAACCATCAGGAAGAGGAGCATTCAATGTTGGATTTGTATTTTATGTTTACACGGTCACCATGGTGCATAGCAAGAAGTGACCTGATTATTAGTCACAGGCCTCTCAGTTGTATGCAAATAAAGGCATTAGTCATATATTTAATAGATACAGTATGTCCAAATGAGCGGATAAAATGGAGAGGGTGAGAGAATATCTTCTCACAGTTCGAAGTCTGGTTAGTTCTTCATAAACTCCCTGACCAAAGAAATGTGTCAGGAGGCCTAATTTTTAAAAGCTGCCCTGTGCCCACTTTGGCAGTCATCTCGAAATCAACCCGTCTCCCTCAGTCAGTTAATGTGTGGTAAATATATGGTGGTTTACCGGAAAACCATGAAGAAACCAAACAGCTCATAACTGCTTCACACTCGGTTGTTAAAAGCCAATTATCATAATGGAATCACCCTAAAGATGTTGGAGAAGACGTACCTAGCATAGTAATGTTCCTAATGTAAGAAACGTTACAGTCACTGATTGAGTAAATACTTTTTTTTGCTGAAAACCTCATAATAATGAGTCAAACATTGGTTTAAACATCCAATCAACCAACGCAAGTTTAGATTTATATTTTAAAACAGAGCCTAAGGATCTGCCTGGTCCAATAAAGTGAAGCAATGATAGCAACTACCTTCTATTTTGCTCCAAGGCCAAACAATCCTACACATGCATTACTTGCCTGCCTCAACCCTGTCAAAAGTTTGAAGAATCCAGTTTTGTAGTTTCCCAAATCAGTCACAGTTAAGAGTTATGTAAGGGCCCTTGTAGTACATTAAATAGAACTAAATATTTGGTACAACTTTACAATAAGACTCCCTTTATTAAGGATTTATAAATGGATTGTACGTGGTTTATTAATTAAGTTGTTAACACTTTACAAATCATTAATAAGATGTTTAAACTCATTAGACAAAGGATTTCAGAGATCTGATGCTTGCCAAATAGTGAGCACGCTTATTTGTACTAGTAACTTGATATTGCCAAATAGTGACCCAAACAGATAAATTGAGAGCTATGTATAAGCTGTTCATAAACATTAACTAAAGACTTATAAAACCTAATTTGTAAACTTATCATAAACAATTTCTTAAAAAACAAGTCCTTCATAAAACTAGTATTTTTGTAAAGTGGGACCAAATATTCGTATATACGTATATACTGTTTCAATGAAACTTTTAAAGAGTATCAGATAATAATTTACAGATTTTGAGAAGATGGTTGACTGGCCGCGATGTGATATCAACTTTTAGTGAATTTCTTAACCTTTGTATATGTCTATGTTTTGGATATTTCTTTGTGAAATGTTGTATTTTATGGCTGCAGCATGCCTGCAATGCCCAAGACAAGTGCCACCTTGTGGGATAATAAAATGAATCTTGAATCTTGAAAGTGGAAAGAATTCAACAAAATTTAAATCCATCTTTTTAAGCTTGTCTTTTCACCAAGTTTGTTAAAACTCTCCTGTAATCCTGTCGACAATCAGTAGCACCTATGTCATTTTGTCTTGAGTCCTGACTACCTGACTTTTCAGGTTGATCCAGACCAGGACCAGCCCTCCCGCCACTCTCCCCACCACCAAGGTCTCACGCAAACAACTTCATAAAGGGGTGAGAGAGCTATTTATGGATGGATTTGATGTTTTGCAGGACTAAAGGGATGTGATCACCACACAATATTATTTTTCGACACTAGCGTTACCTAGTATCTAGTGTAGTTTTGTCTGCAAAACATGGAGTGAAAATAGGGCTTTTTTGTGCCCTTTGAACTAATGTCTTTCAGAACAATTCAGAACAGTTAAATACCTCAATGAGCAATCGTCATAAAGAATCGGCATCTCAAATTATTTTGTGGCCACAATTGTGTAATCCTACACTAAACAGCATCTGTCTCTCATTACAAAAACATGAGGCCAGATGACGCTGTTGAAAACTCAGTTGAAAGAAGAAATAAACAAGCAGCATTTTAGTGAAACATTAATCTGACAGATTGGACAGAATGTTATCTCTTGAATTTTTTTTTTTTTTACCTCTACTAACACTGCAACTCCTTTGTGCTGTGGAAGAATCATCACAATAACGTCATTCCCAGAGGGACGTTCTTTGGTGACATTGGCTTTGGAGAAAATGTGTCCACATAAAAGCCTTAACTGCCCACATGGGTAATGTGGCCGTATTTGCACAAACGCTAAGTGAAAATGGCTCAAATACAGCATTTCTCTCTCCAGGGCAGCAACTCATGCATAGAGAATGAACTCTAGCATGTTTATCATTTCCCCTGTCATTTCAGTGCTGTTGCCGCGAACGTCCTCTGGGTCTGACACTGCAAACCCTTTAATCTCTGACTGCAACACACACTTCACACAACCAAGCATCTCATCCCATTACTGATTCAGTATCAATTTTTGCCAAAGATACTTTGCTTGTCAGAGGATGCTAATTGCATTTAGGCTCCCTCCTGCTTTGTTGGCGCTGGACATGATGCAGTCACCGTGGATACGGGCAGACTTTGCACTCATTGGTGGTGACTGCTTGATGTGGCTTTGCTGAAATTGCTGTGCATTTCCTGTCATGGTCTCATAAAGTGGTGGTCAGTCATTGATCTTTAGCAACTGTAATAAAACCCAGAATGACATCAACTTTCTTTGCATTTCAAGAGTCTGAGGATGTCAGACGCACTGCAGGCCTCCGTTGTTTCTCAGTGATGGTAAATCTGCTTCCGCTAGTTTACATGCACTATACAAATTGTTTGTTAATATACAACAGTGATTCCGCATGATCTACGATAATTTGGCCACACGGTAGCCTCCAGCTGTTAACCTTTCGATTTGAGTAATGAATTTTTCATCCGTTTGGCACCTATGGCAAACGGCATTCTTTGAAATGTACATTGAAGCATTAACATGTGGCGCTGCTAACCTAAAGTGAACTCACATGAACCCTTGAAGTCTCATTATTCGTGTGAGCCACGTTCAGTTTACCCGCAGCTAACCCCAAGCACCAACCCACCACTGCTTTGATGGTACCCTGATGCCATGCTGATTGTTGTACAAGGAGAGAAAGTGGTTGCTTTCTCTGTGTCAGCAACATTCCCTGGCTGAGGCTGTAGTCAAATCATCCCAAACTCACATGCACAGATACACCACGGCTGGTTATGCAAGTAAAATCACTCACACACGCACGCACATACACACAGCTAGTTGCCTAGACAGAACTCCGGCTCTTAATTCAAAATGCCATACCAGACTGGTGTTTTTCTGTTTTTTTCCCAAGTGGAACTGTTATTTTTATATTTTTTGATTTCAGGCTGTGAATACACTGCTGTGATGTTGAAGTACAACCAACCCCCAACAAAAGCATAGAAGCTCTTTTTGTAAATTTCCCTATAGCGATGATGCTTGTTCCATGTACAAGAAAGCTGCATTCCACTGTGGGTTCTGATCCCTTTCTAATAGAATCAGCATCAACTTATTGAACTATTTGTGCTAAAGTAGCTTTTCTGTGGGATCTGACAACATGGGCTTACCTCAATGAGCCTTGGGGGCTCAACAATCCTATCAGGGTAACCGTCCTTAGACATCTTTGGTTGGTAGGTGACCCAGTCGTCTAGAAATCATAATTTGAAAGTCTCTCAGTTCCTTATTTTTCTCAATTAATCTTGCTTCCAGCAAATCAACTTCAGTACAAAATGCTAATTTACGAATGATGTATCATCATGTATCATAACATGAATGACCAGGATGTACTGCACAGGCAACATTCCTTCATCATAATTCATATTTATACCCATATATGCATATACACATTCTGGTGATTTTCCTGCACATACATGAACATTTGCACACTATATTATTTTATAACCTTTTACTAGTGCTAGTAGGACTTAATAATTATAATAGTTATTATTATCATCATTATTAAATATTACATTTTATGTCAGGTTTCTATTTTGTCCCATGTGTATTTTTTTCCACTTGTTTTTGTATGTTGCTGACACAATCATTTCCATTATGGATTAATGAAGTCTAATTTATCACATGTTCTGGAATCTTTATATAGTCCACCTACTGACAGTAATGGATATTTAAAGTTATTCTAACTAAACCTTTACAGTGGTTATAACGTTATGGCTGATCAGTTTAAATAAATGGATAGACAAATGATGTGTTAGATTGACATGATTGTGACAGTTAGTGAAGGAGTCTCAGCAATCATTCTGAATTTCCCTGCTGGTAGAACAGCAGTAACAAATCAAAAGAGGGATTGTGTAGTCATGACCGTTGTTTTGTTTTGTGGCATGAGTATGATTTCTCCTTTATGTGTTGATTTTATTCCACAGATTATTCCATGAATTGAAGTGGAGGTTTGTCAAGTGAACGCTGCAGGCTTCAAGCAGTTAGCAAGCAATGTGCCTGCTTCAGCACTTGCCTTTCCACTACAAGATCATTAAACCGCCGTGCCATTCATCATTTCTGATTTGCTCCAGAGAAGGAAGAAAAAAAAGAAGAAGAAGAAAGCTGCACAATGCACATCAGAGCCTCCATCCTCAGTGTTTAATTCACACACATTTCAATGTCAAACGCTGCTTAAAAGAGAACAGAGAATGAGTATGGTGTAAATAAGAGCCAAGTGTGGACATTTCTCCTTAGCCTGCCACACTCATGCTGATTGGTTATCAATCTGGGAGCAAATGATATAAAAATGCAGATTCATTCCATTTGCTTGGTACACAGTGATGTTTCATATCAGGACATAAGCATGAGTCAGGACTGGAAAACCTTAATTTACCCCAGAGATACATTTACCACACGTAAGAGCAAAGGCGTTCGTCTTTTCTTTTCCAGTGGTGCAGATCAACTGTAGCTTGTTGCTGCAACATTGCTGCCATTTTGGACATCAAAGTAATGACCCTGCCAATTGTGAGGAAGGTGACTTTGGTGAATGTACTGTATTTCATCAGATTCAATCATCAGTTGGATTAGATCCATATGATTAGATTACAATCCAATTCCATTTCAGATGTGTGTATGGAAACTTCCATGTATCCTTGAAATTGATGCAAACAAATGGTGGCAGTGAAAAATCAAATGTTTCAGCAATGCCAAGGATATAGAAGAATTTCAGAAAACAGAGGCAACAATGTACTCGCTTGAATTATTTCTACATTGCCCCCAACGATTTCCTGTTTCATCCGAACTCTCCAAAAATGTGCACAAACACTTTTAAAATAAATACTGTGTATGGACAGAAGAATACATCTGTACTGGTCTCAAATTTGAGCATAAATTAGACTTTAACGGTGACATACTCAGCATTCACAGTCACTTTCTCTATCTTGGAATGTTGAAGAAAATTAAAAAATTCACATCTGTACCCGGATTCAGCGGTACATTTAATCAACTTTCCCTTCGTCCAATTGATCGTAGTTAAAGACTGTAGTATTTACATTTGTAATCTCACAGATGTTTATTTTTCTATAAGTCCTATAAATATAAACATTCTGCATCGGTACTTCTGGAATGTTACTCGGATCCAGATCAAAATTTTGTCCTAGATTATGTAATTATATCCCTAATTATATAAATTTGGGGATAAGATCCGTTACCACCGATTCTTTATTTTAACGTGATAACTTAAAAGCTATATAATGGATCATTTTATTATAGCCCCATATCCCTATTTAGTGCGAGGAAACTGGATTGATTTGGGGAGTGATCATCTGTACATTTCTGCCATTAGGGGGAGCTTTATCTCCCTAACTTTTCAGGCCATAATTTCTCAACCCTCTCATTGGCCCGATTTGGACCAAATTTGGTGCACATGCATTGACTATTTTGTATTTATCATATTTTTTCTCTAATAGTTCATATTTTACTATCTAGGGGGAGCTTTTATTTGGAAATAATTTCACATTTAGTTTGAAGGATTCAATCAAATCCCCCGTAGTGCTGTTACAATGCTTGGGATTGGGGGCTTTTCATGGATATAATAACCGTTGCTGTCGAGGGATGACAGAGTAGGCCTAGTTTTTGTCCTAGAATTGATGCCCTTATCCATTAAGTCAGAGGAAAAAGTATTGCACTAATCCATGATGAATACAAATTCCGCAATTCAAATGATGATCCGGATCACTGCCAAACTCTTAACGATTGTTCCTGGGGTCATATTGCTCTGACCGTTTCAATGGATCCGCTACAGTTACATCCATATCATGAGCTTTTCAGTGCACAACTACAGTATTATATGGGCAAAAGGCAAAAAAATTGTCTTTAAAATTGAGTATAAATGAGTTGGCAGTCAAAGAACATGTACGTACTCACCTAACTGCTAATCTGTGGGACTGTGTGGATTTAAAGCGGGACATTTCTGGCTATAAAAATAATCCATTTGATGGCTTTCCATGGACCATTAAAGGTTAATGGAGCCACTGGCCGATGGAAGCTGTGGCAGGGAAAATAGTACTTTATCAGGTGCCAAGGAGGCAGCTGTTGTTTGAACAGTTGATAAAAAAAGAAAAACTTTAGTATTCACAAACAAGTGGGTTGGAAAGCTGTGGATTAATATTCATTGGAAGTCCTTTATTGCCGACATTTAATCCAGTCTTGAACCTAAAAAATTAGGACCAAAGACACAGACGCCCCCCACTATTTGAACAGTTGTTATGGGTTCATGTGTTTAATTATTTCAATCTGTTTAGAACAGATAGACTATTTCTGGTTATGTATGGACGGTCAAGGGTAACCCCGTTTGTAACCCCATAGCACTAAATCCATGCTTTAGGATGTATCTCCCTAAGATCACTGTCATCACAACTGTCCACTGGCACATACACACACACACATACGGTTGGCCTTGTATCGTGCTGCTGTCTTTCAAAAAATGATTCTCTCAATTCATTATACACATTCATCCCAAGTCCCATACTCACCCAGTCTTTGCATATTCATTTCATAACTTCATCTGCCCGATCAATCTGAAAAAAGTCATTAGCCACCACCACCACCATTGTCCGAACTTCATGGAGGGACCTTTAGCATCAATGACTTTCTGACTGACTAATTAACCTAAAGGTTCTGCTGCAATAAACTATTATCTTTACTTCATTCATATCTCTCTCCTGATTGAAATGACCTGAGAGGTAATGCCCACAAAGAGATACATCAATAGAAATGCTTTCCCAACAAAAACGTTCCTTGACTATGGTTAGGCGTGTCTGGTGAAACCCCTCTCTTGTGTAGCACATTGCATTTTTAAATTGGTTTTCAGACATGCTTCAAGTAACAATATTATTAAATTTTCAGCACATGCTGCAGAGGTTGAGGAAACCGTGGAAATGTAAAATTGAAAAACATATTCCCTAAATAGCAAAAGGCTACAGATTAGTATTTGGTTGGCATACATGAAATGTAAGTAAGTTACACCTGCAAGATATTTGACCTGGTATCCTGGTGTGTAATATCAAACGTCACCAAAAAACTTGAAAACATATTGAATATAAAAAATGTTTGGATTTTTTATTTATTTTTCGGTTAGAATGTAATGACTTCTTTAATTATGTTGCACCAGGATAAGGTTAGATTGTTTGATTAAAGAGCATGGTTTCAGACAATAAAGAGATTTTTGTATATCAATTTGCGCGTGTCAATAATTCTGCAGGACATTATCAAAAAAGAAAAAAGAAAATCTACAACTAGGCCCATGCCGTCGTCCCCGCTGCTAGAGTAAATGAATTTCACAAGCAACACTCCAGATTGACTCCTCACATTAAATGTGATGTTACGTCCACAGTACTTTTCGTAAAAAAAAAGGTCAGCCTAGATTAACATATGAACTACTAGAGTAAAATATGTATACCAGGTGGATCTCGCCGAGTCGATTCATATGGACTGAATTTTGACTAAATAGAATCAATGGTTGAGAAATTTTGGCACAAAAACTTTTGGATATAGAGCTCCCCCTGGGGTCAGAAATATACAACAAACCATTCCCAAAATGAATCTAGTTCTTCCTCGTACAAAGATCTATGGGGGAAATGAAAGTGATCCAATATATAGTTTCTAAGATATGTCTGAGTTGCAACACATCACCTCAATGACTTGTCAGTTATTTTTCACTTTTCCATACTGTAGTAGCATACTAAACCAAACTTCAAAGCGCTTACAGAGCGCAAACCTCCACCAAAGCACAACAGTACCCAAGGTAGACATTGTTAGTGTATCTAATGCAAAACTGTCCATTTATATGAGTAACCGCAAAAAAAAACTCCAAAGGTGCCTTACCTCTTAATGGTTACAAAACATTTATTATGACGTCACGTTGTGAGAGAATTGAATCATCTCTAGGAATGCCAAAACATACCTCTGGTTAAAATGTCATGCAAATCAACCCTCTTGATTTTCTGCCATCTTGCTAACAAACCAATGACAAACCCCCCAGGGTAAAATATAACCTCATGTACGGTTCTGGATCACACCAGCATGATCTTAGGAGCGTAGGTGTTTATTAAACTAGTGATTGTACTGGAGAATTTACCCACAGTTCCCGGCTGCTCAAGGACACTGTGCTCTATCTGTCATGACAAGTGCATTCATCGTTCTTAGAGCAGAGACCGTGTGTGTCAAGGTGCATCCTGCCCAGAACTTTCACTGGTAACCGATGAACTTCTTCCCTCTCTCTCATTGTCTGGCTCAATATTATTCCATATTCTCTCTGTACTTTTGGAGAAAGAGAGGGGATAGACATTCTCTGCAGGCAAACACATAATCTCTGTCTTCTTTTTGTCTCCTTCTAGTTATGCTAACTTTCTGAGTATGTCAAAAACCTTTGCAATCAACATTGTAAGCAACCACAAGTCGTGATGCATCATTTATTATTCCGTTTTAAGAACGATTTCTAATTAATTCGATGCATCCTTCCAGGTTCTCCGTGAGGTCTGATTAATGAAATGAGACTAAAATGACGATAGAGCTAATGTGTACTGATGGAAGAGCATGCTGCTGTTCTCCGTCAAGGCCGTTAAAGCCTCATCTGCGGTTCTTCGTCCTAATTTAATCTGACACTTTAAATGCATCTCCAGCCGTCATTGATCCCAGTGAAATGCTACCCTCCTGATCCAGCGCACACTTGACCCAAGGGTACAAGAAGAAGTTGTAAACGCAAAGATGTGACGTGAAAGAGAAGAAAGGGACGGAAATTACGTTACAATGGAGGAGATGGGAGTGGAGAAAAAAATGCATTCACGTGTAAAGCATGTGTTGAGGGAAGGGCAGTTGGAAAAAAGGGGTTATAAATTGGTACAAGAGTAGTGATATAGATTTAGTGAGAAAAGGAAGACACTGAGGGAAAGACAGGAGTAGATAATGAATGGAAAAAAGTCCCAAAATTTGTTAAAATATGAAAAATGTAAAAAAAAAAAAACATTGTTCACTCTAAAATAAATACTAACCTATAAATGTGACTACCTACCCATCATGTGACCCTCAGGAAGAGTCTGGAAAGAAAGGAAATCTATTGCTGAAGTTATAAAGAGTTATTTTGTCCTCTCCTTTCTTAATACTTTAGCTGCTCAACTGCCCACACATCCACTGTGTGGATGCTGACCTAGAGCTCAGCAGATGACAACATGTTATCTACCAATATTTCCAGTCCCATTGGATGATGCTTGAATGGAAGTCTCGGGAAGTATATTAGATGACTCTGTCCAACTCCCTCCTGAGAGACTTTAAGAGTATTTAAAAGAGACTGGTTGGGCCCATTGGTGAGGTCATCTGCTTCTACTCTCTAGTTTCTTTGCTGCTCTCTTGGCCAGGTCAGTCTTGGAAAAACAGATATTTAATCTCAATGAGGACTTTGCCTGGAAAAATAAAGTATGTATATAGTCTGCTTGACCACCCAAAGGCTTTCCAACACAAGCTGCAATTCATCCATTCACCAACATTCAGAGTGGTGGCAGAGCCGACCATACAAAGCAACACCTGCTCATTAGGAGCGATAACCATTCATGCCATCATTCATACACCAATGGAACTGCCATTGGGTTGAGTATTTTGCTCAAGAACACTTAGAAAAGTAGACTGCAGGGGTTAGGGATCAAACCACGGACCTTATGATAAATGGACGACCGCTCTGCCTCCTACTGATGAGCCGCTGCCACCCTATTGCTGCAATTAATCGAATGTCAGAAGGGAAATAGAATATGATTAGGAAATCAGATTCTATTTAATTCATATTTTAGAGAGGTTTTTTTTAAATTAAGGCTGTACAATCAGTGCAGTCCAGGATACAAGAAAGGGCAGATGATAAGAATGATGGCGAAAGCAGGGAGCGAGATGGAGGGACCGAAGATGGAGATGAGGGTCGAGTCACTCAGGCTTCACTGCCACCACTGTCAGATTCATACACCCGAGTCAACTCTCCTAATCAACCCCTGAACTGTTCAACCCTAAAGCTTACTATAGTTATGTCAAAAGTATAAATTGCATTGAAATGAGAATTTACATAGAAGAATTTCTAAAATGGTAAAAACTGCCTGAGAAATTTGCATGAATAAAACCTGACTAAACATTTCCGCTTACAGGACTCTTGGCTGGAGACTCATTCGTGTCAGAACCAAAAGTACGAGCTCTATACTCAGTATCAAACAGAAAATGTCTGAGTATTAAACATTACATCTGTTTGAAATTATTTCAGAGTCAGAATAATACAGCAGATGATCTAAGTCGACTCAGTCCATTCAATAAGCAGCTCTACTGGAGTTCAAACCAACCACCACATCTGAAAGGGGCTGAAACAGGAACCAGAGCTCATAAAACATGACATAAAACCAACAAAGCCAACAGAAAGAGTTCATCTTTCCTGACGGGGTTGCAGACAGATCATAGCCGAAAAACTGAAAAACACATTTATCTAAGAGGTTATTTTATTTGAGATTTAAACTGATACAATATGGGGGGAAATGAATGTTTGTCATTGTCGGATCTGGAAATTCAGTGTAGGCCCGCCACTATTGGAATCAGATACAGTATATTTGCAAGCACATTACAAATAAGAGGTATTTTAGCTTTATTTCTACTTTCTACGACTCTATACAGTATTTCCACTGGAAAAAAACACTCTGGATGCAAATATTTGTTTCACTCAAATACACTTTAAGGATTCAGATTATAAATAAAATAAATACAAATATATTATGCACATTATTTTTGAATGATCTGAAATTAGCCAAAAAGAAAAATCATGACTCTGAAGAGTTGAATTTAATGTAATCAGGACCTCAACTCAACATTGGTTTTGTGTTGTCCTTTCTACAGAAGAGGTACTACCAATGATTTTCATTATGAATTAATCCGATGATTCGTTGTATGTGATGAGACTCGCACACCAAACAATGTTTTCAAGCAGACTTATAAGAAATCCAACAATAATTAATCTGTCCAGTATTTTATTAGCGAGCTATCAGGGAAGACCACACTTTAAACATAACATTTTATGACAGGTTTTGTAACCAATGGAGGAACATTGCACAATAGTTGTAGTGCCTTTGTAATTGTTCTACATTGCTCAATGATGTTCTTGCACAAACTAAGGTTTCCTAGCTAAACGTACACGAAGAACTCGTTCATGGAGCAACTGAGAGCTGTGGACCTGTGTTTCTGCCTCTCATCCATAACTGACCAAACATAAGCTGTAGTATGCAAGTGGAAAACATACTTGAGCATCTTATATGCTGACAAGATTTCATTTTGATCATAATTTTAAACTGGCAAAAACAAAATCAAACCCAGGCCCCCTGGAACACAGGCTCTACGGTACAGTCCAGTTAAAAGGCCTCACTTGGCAACCACAGAGCCTACCTGCTGGGTTTCACCCCAGCTAATGACTTCTCCAGGGCTGATCCAAGTGCTTACTAAAGCAGTTTCATTCACCTACAGGGCTGGATCCACCCCGAACATGACTCCAGAGTCCTGGCACGCAACCAGGCCTGCCTACTGGGTTGATAGTGAGCGAGGCTTAGACAAATCTCTCTGCTAAAGTTTACCAATATTCCCCGGGGATGAAATCCTGATCCTTCTCATGGTGGGATGAATGAGGGGGTTAACGCTATCTGTTGGACCTTAGCCAGCGCTGGCCCCACACGGGTCCTGTGGGACGGGATACCAGATGCAGCAGCTTCTCACTTGTTACGCAATCAAGGAGGTTATTGGTGCATCTGACTTGGGCGTGTAATTCAATTAGGGCAATAAAGATGTCATTATTATTCTTGGGCACCAGTATGAGGAATGAAAGAATTTATCAAATGAAGCATTAAAATAGACCCAAGGGCATCTTTAGGAAAATTTGGACCTAATCAGCGCCAACCGCGATGAAAATCTCTTTTACTTTTCACAATGAGATCTTTTAATCTCCTGTGGCATCATTACAGGCCTGTGAATAAAAAATGTTTGATCCACTCCTCATTTCCTCTGATTTTGTACCTGATAGTATACTGTGTAGGACATTCAAACTAATTTTATCAAACCACCCTGAAAAACACAAAATAGTAAAATACTATACACTAAAGTTTTAAATAATAACTATCTATTAAACCAAAAAGGTTATTGAATACCATCTGGTCCTGAGAAAAAGTATGTTCCATCCTGCATAAACATTAACATTGATCCCAGCTGGACTCGACCCACACAGACCGGATCACATCCAGCCATGTTCTGTCACATGATCACTTCAATAGACCACTTCAGAAGCAGGAAGTTCGCTATTAGGTCTCATCACTAGCACACTATACCAAAATAAAAAGAAATTTCAGAAGGCGATTGAAATCATTCAGTCTGGGAAGGGTTCCAAAGCTGTTCTCTGAGGTTCTGGGACTCCACAGATCCACAGTGAGAAACATTTACTAAAAATGGAGAAGACCTGGAACAATAGAGAACCTTCACAAAAGTGGACCACCTTCCAAAGTTCCTCCCAGAGCAGGGTTACAAAAGATTAAAAGAAAACATCAAAGGACCTGTAGGCTTCTTTAACCTGAATAAAGGTTACAAGACATGTATAAATTTGTTACGCAGACATTAGACAAAAACGGCATCATGGGAGATGGTGAGGAGAAACTCGCTGCCAACCCAGAATAAAGTTAAGGCTTTAACTTTATTTTACTCACAACACGTCATCAAGACCCTCAGAGCTTCAGTGGGAATCTTCTCTGGACTGATGAGTGGAAATCTGAACAGTTTGAAGACAGGGGTCCCGTTACATCTGGTGTAAACCAAACACAGCATTCCACTAGAAGAACATCAGACCTATGATTAAACATGGAGGTGGAAGCGGAATGTTGTGGAGATGCATTGCTGCTTCAGGACCATGACGACTTGCCATAATGTAGGAAACATGAATTCTGCTCTCTCACGGAGAATATCAGGTCATCAGTCTGTGAGATGAAGCTCAAAATAATTTGAATTATGCAGCAAGATAATAATCCTGAGCAGAAGAATGAGGCATCCTCTGAATGGATCAATGGAATAAAACTAAAGTTCTGAGGTGGTATTGGCAAAGTCTGGACATGAACCCCACTGAGATGCTGAAAAGATCACTTAATGCTCAAAAACCCGCTGCAGAGAATAGTGGGCCATAATTCCACCATGCCAGAGATTTCTGCTCCAGGTGGAACATCTGAAGATGAAGTTAAGGGAGCAAATACTTTTACATGCCTATGATTCAGGTATTCGCACACTTTTTCGGCTCAGTGAATAAAATTATAATTTAAAACTTTTATTTTGTTTCTTATAAGATTGTTTTATATTAGATTTAGTTTAAAGGTCCGATCCAGTTTAGTCTAAGTTACACAGAATAATAAAAGATACTAGGAGTTGGGTCAAATACTTTTTCACAAGGCTCTATGTTTTGATTTGCTGTAAATCTTAGATGCAATCTCTGTTAATATTTACAATGGATTTTTTTTGTTTTACGACCTTTTACCTTTATTGCATTTATTTACTGAAACGTCTACGCACGTGAATCTATTATTCATTATTAAAACTGTTCCAGGCATTCAAGAGAGCATACTGAGAGCGGAAATAAATAGATTAGGTTGAGCCCTAATCTGCATCTGTGTCTCACACTGCTCGAGCGATCTCTTCCCCGAGGTAATATTTCAAGAACGTAAAAACCTCCTAGACGCATCCTGAGGCTTGAGGCATCCTCCAGATGTTATTAAGGAAGCAGAGGCCAATGTGATGGATTGAAGTCTGCTGCTTCACATAAAGTTTGTCATTATTAAACTGGAGGCAGACACAAAAAACAGGTTGATGTCAGGGATGGAGCGGAAAACAGACTCGGGCTCCCAACAGTAAGTTTGGCTCATAATTTAACTAGTTTCAATACAAGGATAGTCAAATTAGTAAAAGATTGTGCCATAGTATTATCTCAGTATTTTAGACAAAATGCATCACTTAAAGAAAACAGTCTTAAGACGCACGGATTTATACCTAACCGTCAGACAACACCTTGCAGAAGTGATGAGTAGATACAACCACTCATTCCGAGCAGGTGCGGAATCTTACATGAGGAGCTTTTGTTCATTCCCAACCAGCCTCAAAACATGGGAAGCAAACGTTTCTCCACCCAAACTGACGCTAGATGCCCTTACCTGGTCCAGCAGCTGAAGCGGGCTAGGCTTCCTTCTCTCCACCGAAGCTCCTGATCACACCAGAGATGTTGAGAGGAGGCACAGCGTCCACGAGGAGTGGTCTCCTTAAAGATGTTCAAGGAGGACTGTCAGAGCGGGATCTGCAGGAGGAGAGGCACAGCTCAGACTGGCGGCTGCAGACCAAGGATCGCCCAGCCCGTCTGAGCGCTCACCGGGGAATGCAGCTGCACAGCCGGACACCAGGCGGCGGTGTTGCATTACCAATCCCTGCGCCAGTGGCAAGCCGAGACCTTCACATGTATCAGACTCATTATAAAGGTGGCCTGCGCTGCAAAGGGATTCATAGAATTGAAAGGAAATCCGGAAACAGTCCTGGATGATGTTTAAAAACGGTCCCCAACTCTCCCATATACATTTATATATCAATATATACATCTATATAGAGATTTCTAAGGCACGAGACATTGATCTCACATCCTGGTATAAACTGAGACACATTTTGGTCTTGATTATCTACTGGATCATCACGTGAGTCATTCATATAACATGATTCAATTTGCAGTTTTGAACAGTGGTGAAACTGGAGAGAGATGTTAAGACTTTGTATGTGGGTGATGGGAGGTGATAAATGGTACATGGACTGCCTAGTGCTTTTCTGATCTGCTCGACCACTCAAAGAGCTTTACATTGTGAGCCATCATTCACCCATTCCGAAAACATTCACACAGTGATGATGGAGGCTGCCATGCAGCAAGGCGCCACCTGCTCATATGGAGCAGTAACCATTTACGCCATCATTCATACACTATGGAACCGCCACTGGGAGCAGCTTCGGGTTCAGTATCTTGCTCGTGGATACTTCAACATGTGGACTGCAGTAGCTGAGGATAGGTCGACAACCGCTCAACCAACTGAGCCACCGTCTGATATGGACCCCCCCAGATCTGTTAAGTGATGGTTGCTCCAGTTTAAGGTAGATGGCTCTCCTATTGAGTTGTGTATTTCGTAAAAGTAGGATTCAGATATTTTTTACCGCTATACTTATTTTACTACAAATAACTCAATGTATACATCGACTAGCCATAACATTAAAACCAGCAGCCTAATACTGTGTAGGTCCACTTTTATTGGCAAACCATCTCTGTGATGTCAGTGTGTGTTCTATCAGACCCAGCATGAACTTTATCAGCAACCGTGCTACAGTAGCTCTTCTGCGGCACAATATGGGCTAGTCTTCAGGCATCATGAGAGCTGGGAGCCCATGAACCTGTCACCGGTTCATAACTTGTCCATACCCCACTTTGATAGGTTCTAACCGCTGCAGACCAGGAACGCCCAACAAGATCTGCAGTTCTAGAGATGTTCTGACCCCAGTTGTCAAGCAAACACTAGTCTCGATGTTTATACAATTTTAACTGCTTACAAGTGAAAATATGTCACATAATTTCCACCCACTGACAGGCCCTGATGGGTGAAGTATTAAGATACTTTACTTGAGTACAAGTACTAATGCAACACTTTGAAAATAGTTCTATAAGTAAAAACCCTGAATTAAAATCTTTGTGGAAGTTGAAGTATTCGCAGACATTAAAAGAATAATCTAACTTGGAAGTCAAATTGTCTATGTCATTATTTTTAATTATGTTTTTTCATTAATTGTACTGCTGCAATCATGTGTAGGTCTGTATTACTAGTGTAGATGTAAAAGGGTACCCAACTGTCAAGACTTGTATTCTAATCCTAATTCAACAGTTAATAATGTCCAGCCTTTTAAATTTGAACCATACCGCGGTTCAAATTAAAAACATAAAACTTGGAACAACTTGAGAAACTTGGAAAACTTTTCTCAAACTGAGAAAACACAAGAACACGATTAAAGACGTGATGAAGTGAGAATGGGACACAATCACTGGTGTCTTTGCGGGAATTGTGTTGCTATGGCAACCATGAAGGAGAGTGTTTGCTGTAAAGAGCTCCTCTTTTTGTCAGCAGCAGTTCAAGGCAGACACATAGATCAAACCATTGTTGTATGATATTCTCCATGTCCGATGATCCACTTTCACACTCTGCATCCATGAGCCGGTTCAGATTCTAGCAGGAGAGCGTCAAGCGTAAGAGTAATTGTACTCAGTAACTGTCCGCCACTGCTAACAGGTGCCATGGTAACAAGAAAATAAATGTTCTTCTGACTTCTCCTGTCAGGGGTTATAATCTAAAGAATGTCTGGTGTAAGTACAGTCCCGAGGCAGTCAGACAGAAGAGACAAAGGTCAGTCCAGTGATTTCATTGTCTAAATCAGTGGTTCTCAACCACAGGGTCTTGACCCACAGGTACGTCACAGGAAATTTTATTTGGGTCGCAGAATGAAATAGTTATAATTCTTTTTAACTATTATTCTTGATAGCTGCAGTGACACTTTCAGCCACATGAGGAAGCATGTTTCTAGCTCCACCACACATGGAGTTTTGCCAAAAACAGCACGACATTGGAGGCCAATTTAGGCGCTCCTTCTCCCATTAGTTATTGGGATGGACTGAACACTACACCTGATACACCGGACTGTAACGCAAACTAAAGATCAGGCCAAACTGTCAATTTAGCAAGGTAAGGCACATAACGGCCCTAACAAGAGGAATTGGACTGACCAAGGGCCTGACCAAGATCATGTGCGGTCTTCATGCAAAGCCTACAGTTGCCAAAAAAAATAATTGGAGCGCCTCTTGTAAACTGAAATCTGTCATCATATTCAGACATTACATTAATAGACCTTCATTTTCCTCTAGTTCTTATCTGTATCAGTTTACACACTAATGCCTCTGATACAGCACCTGTTTGAAAACGGTGACCCGATTAGATGTTAGGAAAGGCAGCAAGCTCAATGAGAGATTTATCTAATGAAAATAATGTCCAACTATACAGAAAAACTAAAAACTGTTGAGAAACTTCCATTTACTGTTCAAAATAGCGGTCTGATCAATCATTCAGCGGCCTTTTTTGTTGCTGCATGTGGTTCCCATAGAAACCACCTTGATATATTCAAAGATGTGGAATTGGGGATTTTGGCAAGATTGGATTCTCCTAGATCTTCAGATGAACACGGACGACACACACAGACGTACACGCGTCACTCAGGATGCACCAGGTTGTTCCTGTCTAATGGGTCTGATTCAGGGGGTAATAGGTGCTGACAGAGTATGTGTGTGTGTGTAGGTGTGTGTGTTCATAGTACATGATGTAACTCTCCTGAATACCTGTCATCTGGTCATGTCTAACCATGAAGACCAACATCACTTATCAATGTCTTTCTGTCAATCAAATCAGATTAAATATATCAAATTAATTCAAATGCATACATTGATCAGCCATAAAATAATACCACTTGTCTAATATTGTGATATACTTCATAACATATGGCTTTTTGGTTCTTGTTGTTTGGCGTAGGAAGAAAAAAAAAAAAAAAAACAGGTTGCAAAATGAAAAAGTTAATCGCATTTGCGTCCGTTTTAGTAGCTATCTGGAGTCCTGCAATTTCATATTTTTCTTTTGATAGGTTTTATACATTTTTGCATGTGGCTGAATCATAAAAAATACGTATTTAGGTATTTTCATCATTTTACAAGAGATGGTCCCCAGTAAAATCCAAGCTGGAGCCAAGTTGGCTTGGAAGCAGGGAATTAATGGGGATCCAGGACATGGAAGCAGAGCTGCAAGGCAATGGGCAATATAAACTTAACAGCGGGAAACACAGACTGACTGAGCTGGAACTATGATCTGAGTTAAGTTTTTGTGGTGGCTTGATTACAGTGACAAGATGTTTTGACTCCCCTTAAGCATTAAGCCTCAATTATGCAAACAGACTCTGCCTCACCTGAGTTTGGTTGGTGCAACAGCTGGGTCATGATTCAGGGTCACTGTGTCTTTTATTTCCATTTTCGTTCCACAAACGGATATTATACAAGTCGTTTTTTTTTTCGATTTTTCATTTTAAGATACCAAAATCTAAATTTTGAACAAAATGTTTTTTGTCATGACAAATCTCTTGATCAGTGTGCTTGGACTCGAGGTGTGAAAGCAGGTTTGAGCATGTCTCCAGATATCACATATCAAAAAGCATTGTTAAATACATATTATAGGATTGAGTAGTCATATTTCTGATTGAAATTTACTCAACCGTGAGTGTGAGGGGCCATGGCAAAGATGGGGAGATGTGTAATACAGTGACAAGTTCAATGTTATTACAACCAAATTAGCTCTAATCATTTTTCATTCTGGGTTGGGTTTTTTCTTTTCTGAATATCATTGCTTGGTGGCTGGGCGCCCGTTTGCGGTTTGGTACCTAGGGACCTCAGTGTTAAAGAAAATAAACCTGACATCATCTTGCAGTGATCAATCCTATAAATCTTGTGATCAGATAGGCTCAAAAGAAGTCCCTACTCCTCATTCTCCAAAATGAGTTCCTCCACTTCCTGTGGGTTTTGCTTAAAAAGCCATCTTTTGCCTTGGGAAGATCTTTAGCCTGGTGGAGCACGGTAAGAAACAAGCAATTTCATGCAACATAAATGACAATAGCATTTTAACTGAAATGTCTCCACCCTAACTTGTAAACAACTGTTAAAATGTAAACCAAGAATTAGTTATTTCTTAAGAAAATGTAAAATGTGAACCACATCCACTTGATAAAAGGAAATAAGTTTAAGTGTGAAGCAAACGATACTAACACTGAATCAGTTCAAATCACATTCAGGATGCGCAAAGTTACCAGTTACCTCAAGCATTTTGCTGCCCTGCAAGCTTGTTGCAAATACAGAAACCATGTCTGGAAAAGTGAGGAGCTGAAAACCAAGTCTCTAACCAGATGGAGAATATGGATTAAATGATGATACTCTTTTAGTTGTGTGGTTCCACACCACCTCACAACCCTGCTCTAATCATTCCAATGCTTGAACTGGTCGGAATGAAGCCTGAAAGTCAGGATATTTTGATTTCTGCTGCATCGAATCTGGCTCAGAGTAAATTAATGTTTTCGGCATTGATTGAATGGACAGAGTGGGAATTGAGCTGAAAGGCATCATATTTAAACATTTAACACAATTAAGGGGAAAAAAAAGCAATAGTATAAAATTATGACCTTTTTCTGTTGTCGCTTAGCTGATGTACCATCTGTTCCCCATAAAGCATCATGGAACGATCCTGAAGGTCAGGCTAATGGACTGAAACCTTCCCATATACATGAAAACCAACAGGAAAGAATCAGAGCACAGGTTGCCGCTGCTGTTTGCCGGGTTTCTTTCAGGGTGTCATTTGAAGCAGTGGCAGTGAATATGAGTTAAGGGTTGGCATTATTTCATTGTGTAGAGAAATAATTTGTGGCACCATTTGTGCCGCTGTCGTACAGCTTGACTCGTCATATCACAGAACTGTATGCAATATTAATGAGGAAATAACATTTTATGCTTCCACTTTTCAGAGCAGCACTGACATGTAGATAATACAGACAGGAGGGAAATGAGACAAATTTATGTGTGGTTTTATTAGAGCGGAAGCCTAAGATTCTCTGGCATTTATATCTCTTTATTTCCATCTTCTTTTTAATGGACATCGTCTGTCCATCCATCCATTTCTATTTATCTGCGGTCGGAACATAGTGGCAGCATGGCTAAGCAGGGTATTTAAGACATCCCTTACCCAAACAACATTTCCCAGCAAATCATGAAGGATTCTCATGCATTCAACCTCAGATGAGATATGCAATCCTGGGCCTCCTCCCCGTTACATGGAAAACCTCCAAATGGAGGCACTCTGGGGGCAGTCGAGACGCCAGAAACACCTCAACTGTCTCTTTTCTATGCAAACGTTAACGAGCCCACACCAAATTTTGAGCTTCTCACTGCGTCCAAAGCAGGAATCTCATTTCAGCCATTTGTATCCTTGATGTCATTCTTTCTGTCACTACCCAGATCACATTGCCATAGGCTTGGGTTGGAATCTAGATTGACTGGTAAAATGAGAACTTTGGTTTCCAGCGCTCTCCTCACCACACGGGCATTTTTCCTTCAGTCGTGAGTAAAACCCCAAGATTCTAGGACTCATCCCTTGAGGCAGCAACATGGCTAACACACAATGCTAACATGGTAGGAGCAAAGTATCATTTCCAGCAGAATCGTGGACTGTCAATCCAGTCAATTCACACTCTGTTCACACTCTTAGCATGGACTACGCCACCATGACAGTCTATCCATGAGGATCACAAAGAGATTTGGATACACAGGGCTTGGCAGAACACAACATCCATTGAAATGTGTATGGCTTCCTTTCCTACTACACCATACCCATCTTGGACGTTTGTTGTCAAAAAGCTCTCCTTTCGTCTCATCTGACCTTGTTCCACTGAAGGTCCCAGTGTTGTTTGGCAAACTCTTGGCCCTTTACTTGGTGTGAATGAAAGCAGATGTTTTTTTTCATACTCCCCTACGAACAGCTTATGTTTGTGTATGTGCCATCTGATGGTGGTTAGGGAGACTATCTGACCGCAAGTTACAACTGACAACTGCAATTCTCTGACTGTAATCATAGGAGATCTGATCACAAACTCTTTCTGGTATTTTGCCAGTCGAACCATCCTCACAGTGTGTGGGGTCAGTTCGAAGATGCATCCTCTTCCAGGCTTATTGTTAACATCTCCAATCTCTTTTGATCTCTTAATTATTGATCTAACTTTTGAGTATAAATATGCTTCCGTTACCTTTTAATCACAGGATTTCCTTGGGATGTCAATAATTGTGGCACAAATTTCAGAGAAAAAATATGTTTCATTTTAAGAATGTATTATTTCTGTAAATGTTGTTACTTCAGTTAAAGGATAGATTTTTTTGATTTACTTTAATTAAAAATCATCGGTATCGACAATAAAGATGGATCTCATTTTAGTTGTTTTTTTTAAAAGGCTGAAATTAATTCTGGAGGGATAAGTATACTTTAAAATCTATAAATTATCTCAGTAGAAGCCTCTGCACACTCTGACAGCAGACTAGTGCTGCCTTCAGCAGATCTATTGATCATGAACGCTCCTCAGGTCCTTTTAAAACAATACTTTAACTCTGAGTTACTTAGCTTATAACTAAATTAATTATAAGTCATGGAATCTACTGTATTGTGACATGTTTATGGTATGATAATTCTTAACTTAAATGTTGTGATAACTTCTATATTGGTTTCATCCTGAATACATTCATATTATTACTTCAGAGAACTGATTCCTGTTTCCTGTCCTTATTTTGATGTAGGAATGTACGTCTTCACAACATTCAGGTGTCATTGAGGTGATATTTACGGGCCAAATTCAAAAAGTTAAGTTTTTAAGATGGTATCGGTATCGTAAAATGTAAAGCAATATTCCCTCGTACGTAACATTGGTAAATACTGATGTACCAGTCTTATCACGCAACCAGGACATATGTTGAAGACATGGGATGCAATGGCTATGCATATTGTATGTTTTCTATACAATGCATGTTATGTTGTAAACTAGGTTCTATACGTCTACATTAGTGCACTGTTCATTTGCAGGCTTAGCTGGTGCGGCACACTTTGGCCTACATTAATGGTCACTGATTGGGCTGGATACAGAGGGCTGTTGATTGATGATTGGAACAAATGTGATGAAATTGAAAATACGTGAAAGATTTAGGTTGAAGTATACAAATTCACAGATTAGGCCGTTTTTGTGTTGCTCTCCGTAATTTGTGATCACTGACGGTAAAACATAATCTTAAGGTGCAGCGTGTATCTATAACTGTTTCTGTTAGTGTAATTATCTTATCTCCAGTGAGTAGATTCTCCAAAATACCATTCAGCCGTTCTTCCCACCACTGAGCTGAATACCGGGCAGACTGCACCTACCCCACCATTAACCTTTCAATGGTTTCACGTGTCAGATCATCATGTTTTCTAATCCTTAATGGCGAATTTCATGCCCTTTTTTTTTTTTTTATCTCTTTGCTAAATAATAAATTTGATTCTCCATTGTCAAAATCCACAACCTCATCACAGCATAAAACCTACCTCATTGTTTTTGAGAGTTGAAGCATTACTTCAAAGTTTTGCTGCCGCCTAACACTAAAGACACTAAAAGTTCTCACAAGCCAGAGTCCATTGTGTCTGTCCTACGTTACTGTACAAACATGGTTTTCTACGAGTACAAAATAATAAACAGAGCTTATTTTGCAAAGTTTAATTCTACAAGTTGGTGATCGCTCAAGATTTACAGATGCAACATATTGTTAAACATTTTAAGGGTTGTTTGTTCAGTGTTTCCCCATAGGGTAATTTCTCATTCGTTATCTACGGGCTGCTATAATTTAAGGAGCTCTAAGTTTTCTCTGAAGATTTAAACACAGGAGACAAACTAGAATAAGTGCCGTTTGTCTCCTAAATATATTTTCACTGATAGAAGCAACAATCATTTAATAGACTGTTTCCTGCACTGACTCTTCAGGGTGTTAGCGTATCTCCTCTTCTCTCTCAAAGATAAATCACAGTCCCGCTCGGAGGATGCATTATAGCACATATGGAATATAGACAGTTCACCAGAACCACAATCGTAATACAGATAGAGCCATAAAGGTGCTAGAATATCGTAAACAGTGTGGAAATGAGGACTGTAGGGGATATTCAGTTAATCTATCATCTTTTTTGTCTTTAGTCTTTGTGACAGCTTCTTTATTGCCCAGCGTATTAGAGGGGAAAGTCTTAGTCATACTTGATTCAATATAATGCTCAATAAAATGCTGTTGATATGATATGAGATGGGTTCCGGATGATGATCACCACCAAAATGTAACGGATTGTTCCCTCGACCATACAAAGTTAAAGCAGATAAAAAGATTAGCCAAATTCCATAACTTTTTGTAAAATCCTGTTCAAAAACAAAGCAAAAAAAAAAAAAAAAAAAAAAAAAAAAAAAAAAAAAAAAAAAAACTTACCTTTGTCAGCATACACCCAACCCTCTTTGTGTAGGTAAAGTGAGTCAGCATTTGTCAGGCATTATAAGATGTGTGGAAGAAATGCACAACAAAAACCTGTTATTTATCTTTAGATAATAAGGTGTTCTGCTAAAATTTAGCAGAACACCTGGTAAAGTTAGCTGCTAATTTAATTTAGCAGCTAAATTAAATTCCTTAATAACTGAAAAAATTTAATATTCATGGATCCACATCTTTATCTCAATCTACAACAAGTGTTCCTTTATCGATGCTTTGTAAGGTAAGGTAAGATGCTTTAAAGAATCTAGAAATTGCGTTCTGTGCAATGGGTCTATCTGTCCAAAATTCTGGGTCAATAGAGAAAGATTCATGAGCAGTTCACAGAGACTCCGTCTTGGGAGATGTAAAGGGTACTCAAGAGCACATTTGGTGCTGCCTTGTGGAGACCAGCCAACAAAGCTAAGAAAGAGATCCCAGCCTATAGCCGAAAGTCCAAAGCGGCCAGCCCCGAGATCAAATGAGATTAACAGTTGTAGACCAATGACATCAAAGCCATTTAAATTGGTCCATACTGAGCTCAATAGAGGATGTGACAAGTTAAGATAAATCATCCAAGCCCTTATCTGACAGTCCAAAGCAGCTGGCACCAAGACCAAATGAGGTTCTAAGGAGTTGAGATCAAAGACATCATTGAACAGCTTAAAACAGCCAGTACTAAGATCAAATTAGGTCTAGAGGAGTTGAGATCTAACGGATCAAAGCCTTTAGCGAGCAGTACAAAGTGGCCTTCACTAAGATCATGGTAGAATGTAATAAGTGGAGACAAAAGAGATCAAAGCCATTAGCCTGCAGTTTAAAGCAACCAACACCTGGTCAGTACGGATGTAACAGTCCAGATCAAAGAGATAAAGATAACGCAGAAGTTATATCACTGTGCAAATCATTCTGTCTCATCTTTTTTGTCATGTCGTGGACCCTATTTGACATCAGCTGAGCGTTGCTGACAATTTGACAAGACAGTGTTGGTGGATGAGGGTCCGAACCCTCCGTGAAGGTTGGTCCATCTTGATGACCTCTTCTCAAGGTCAAAGCTACATTCCATTCTTAAATGGTTGTGACACAGAATCTCTGTTGTAAAGCCTATTAACACAGATGCTGACTGAAAATGACACGCTTAAGATGGTGGGTCCTTTTTTTAGTTGTTTTACCTATTCACCTTTCTGTGTCTCCATAACTGAGCATTCTGTTTTCTTTCTATTCTGTAGAAGACATATTCACCCTTTTATTGATAAACGGACACATTTTTAGAGACTATGGAGTAATATAGGCCTACGGTTTGTTTTTAAATAAGATCATAAGTCATTGCAAGTTTGCTGTTGAGCTCCAGCGTAGAATCATCTAAGTCAACTCTCCTTGATTAAACAAGCAGCTAAAAAAAATCTCCTTTACAAACAGATGGTCCAGAGGCGCTTGCAACTCCATCACGACAGACCCCAGAGGATGCTACAGTCCTGGGGGACAGAAGTTAATGGAAGTGCCTATGTACCATGAGGCTCCACAAAGCATCAGGGACCAGCATGCACCTGAATGTGCAGTAGAAGCTGTTCATAAATGAGCCAGAAGACTGATGACTGCTGCTGCCCTATGATGTCAGAGGCCATCTATTGAGCAGAACAGAGGTCAAACTGTGCTAAATATGCCCAGACACCATGCTCTGTCAAGGTGCGATAGAAGTTTATGGCAAACGGCATTAAAAACAACAGGATAAGTATTATTTGTATAACTGTAATAATTCAATACGAGAAAAGAAAAACATTAAACATTCAAATTAGTTTGGGAAACAAGTCAAATAGTCTTTTTATTCATGTCAAGTTTTGGAAAAAACATCAGAACCTTTCTTCCGCTCGTCCAAAAGAGGAACACCACACCAGTCCAAACAAAGTGAAACATTTTAAACAAATTGTGATTGATCGTTAAACGACCAGGTCAAAGATACCCAATTAGATATCACCGGGATCAACTAAAGCAAATCGCATAATATAAAATGCATAAAATCTACAACTCTCCATAATGCTGAATCAGTGGGAGCCCTGGGCTTGTTTCTCTGCAACGAGACAATCCAATCTCGGGGTAATGGGAGACAATGATACCCAAAGTGTCTTCCGAATGTCCAGTTTGCTCCGTAGTTTTGTTTTGGTTGCCGTTATTGCTGAAAACCCTGCTTCACAATGATAGGCTGTTGCAACTAGAAGCAGGGTTTTCAGTGCTCTCATGGCGATCTCAGGATATTCTGCTTTGATTTTAATCTAGAATGTCGACATAGTTGTTGTCTTAAACATACTTTTAAGGCTGCAATCATTTGCGATCTCCAGTAGATGATCTTCCAGCACGGGCATGCTCAATTCACCTGCTGTGTTCACAAATGGTTTGCGGATCCATTCCGTTCCAGTTCATGGGTCTTTTGTTTTTGCCAATGTTTGAAACATGTCAAATGTCCCTCTGTTCACTTTCCTTCCCCACTGTTCCAGTTTGGTTTTGAATGCCGCTACTTTATCTACCTACTTGAAGACAGTTGTCATTCTGTCCCGGAAGTGATAGATTGAGTTCATTAAGCAGGTTGAATATGTTGGACAAATATGCAAGTTTTGCGACCCATTCCTTGTCACTGAAACTTGCTGCCAATGGTGACTTTTTTCTGAAAGAGATCTCTATAGTGGCTCTCGTAATTGAAACACTCTGGCCAGTGATCCACCTTTAGAGAGGCACCTTACTTCGGTGTATAAGGCAAGGCGTTTGTGCTCTGCATCCATCTCTTCACAAAGCTGCTCAAAACAGACGTGAGTTAAGGGCATGTGCTTTGATATAGTTAATAACTTTACATCTTCCAAAATGTTGTTCAGTTGACATTTTCCAGCTAGCCGGCATTTCCCTGTGAATGACAGTGTGTAGACTCACATTCAGCTGCAACCTCCTTAACCCGAGTGGAGAACCCAGAAAGCCATCCTGTCCTTGCAGCAGCTCCATCCGTGCACACACCAACACAAATGTCCTCATGCACATCCTCCATGCAAATCACACACACACACACACACACACACACACACACACACACACACACACACACACACACACACACACACACACACACACACACACACACACACACACACACACAC